>JACCIY010000728.1:0-38711 GCA_025506505.1 Flaveria sonorensis | reverse complement strand
TTAAAGAAAAATAATTGTAATTTACTCTAATATCTATTCATTAGGTATATAATATGTATCCCAGCCCTGACGTCACCTTCAAATTTAACTTATGGCTTAAGATGTCACTCGTGAAACAAGTTCTAGCAATATAATATCAAATGCTTCTAACTCAAGATTGAGCATCAACTCTAGTGGCGGAGCTTGAACTATGAGCAATAATAATTGAGCCTATTGATTAAACTTCAACCTGCGCCAACACGTTAAGTTTGTAATTTACAAAATCAACAAGTTTGATCAGTTTCAAGTGAACTTTTTAAGTTCAAAACACATATAAAAGCATAGTGATGGTTTGAAACCATGTTTAGTAGATTTGATTAATAGTTTTGAACAATTTCTTACTCCTAAATACCACAAAATCAATATGCACTTGTAGGGATTCAATTGGGCGTGGAAGATAACTTGAAGCTGATGTATTTTTAATGGAACGCATATAATCGAATTTTAAGTTGTGCATATGTAGTAATCAAGCTTGTTATAATAGGCTTAAAATCTTCCACATAATCAGGATCATTTGTGCTTTTGAAGATAGTGATAAGGGGTTGGATTAAAATGGAAAAACTCAGGAACTAGAGAAGTGAAATTATATGATTGCCTTACAACTTTACAAGTTTTGCAAATGTTATATCATGAATCAACAAAGAAGGACCAACATCAAGCTAGACTGCAATCTCATATGATTGTCTTTTAATAGAACTTTCTCATGATTCAAAGTATAATTTCATATGTAGCAGAGTGAAGGAGAGGTAGAAGGTTATCACCTCTGTTGTTTAGAACTCCTGTAGATAGAAGAATGCGTGTCCACATATATATGTGAAAGTCTGTTGAACAGTTGGGCTAAAACTGAGGGCCTTCCTCAACTTGAAGAAATAGTCTTGCAAATTGTACAATTTTCTCCTTGTTAAACACCACCATCAAGTCTTTAGGTTTTGGCATCTTCTACTATTTAGCGTTATAGATTTTCAAACGCGTGAAGGCACTCCGAAATTTTGTGGGTCCTATTTCTATCCCAAAATAGAATCAACTTTGCATCATTCAGAATATGGTCAAGTTTGTATATGTGATTGCCAGCAAATAACATATGATCATATAGATTAAGTACATGAATCATAGCCAGTATGATTTTTGTCTCTAGCCTTCATCCTGTTTTTGTATGAAGAAACATAATCTAAGTTTGTTCCTATTTCATGTTGGTGATTTTAGCATCATCAAGTTCATTTTTAGTATAACTGGATTTGCTTATAACTAAACAAGAAATTAAAATACATATTGATACAAGTTAGGAGGTACAGAGTATACATTGATGAAGACTATTCTGATTTCCAAGGAAAAGGATCCGGGACGGCCGGTAGTTCGAGGGGGCAAAGTCCCCTGGGCCATAGGGTCGGTGGCAACACCCTCGTAGCAGGGTCTAGAGGTGGCAACCAAGGGCAAAGCTATTGTAGCATAGATTTTATTTTGAAATATTTATAACTCATCAAAAGTTCCTTTAGAACACCTGATTGATAAAAAGAAGTTTCATAAATTTGACTTTCATAGTGATTGAAGATTGGTACCAAAAATGATATTCGGTAGTAACTGAAGGTGAGTAGCAACTTGGTTTTGATACCAACCAATGATCAGTATCATAGTAGTAACTTGGTTAGGCGGTAGCAAAACTGTTAAGTAGCAACTTGCTCCTGCTAGACAAGTCTTTGATAGTAACAAAGTTACTAATAATGGTGTTTTTACTAATGCAACTATCAACACTTGACAGTTATGATTATTATAAGTATCAACTGACAAGACTTTCCATAAAGAGATGCAATTGTTTGGTGCACTGATTGAACCCCCATATAAAGGATTAATTCGGCTTGCTTTCTAACGTATATTTTTATAGAAATCACACACTTGTTTTTAGAAGAACCTTTTTTGTCATATCATATTAAAGATTATATATACACATACTATAATCTAAAAGAGTATTTCCTTGATTCCGAAAGTATCCAGGCTACAAAAACTCAGAATATCAATACATTCCATCATCCCATCTAGAGGGAATGGGGACATATCGAAGTTTATCTTAGTCCTAATATGGAAGACAAAATTTTCATTACACTTCTTAATGTCCACATTGCTTGGATGTTAAAAGTAAACCATTTGAAAACTGAGCTTATTAAAGTGGGAGCTGATGTTGGCAAAGTAAAGAATGTGGCCAGTGTCTTGAAGCGTAATGAAACATCTTTGTCTTTCTCATACCATGAAACTCCGGTGGTTTCACACATGTCTAGACTTGTTAATTGGATTCCTACCATGGAGAAATTAAGAGAAGAATATCTATTTTAGAAATCAAGATCCCTATATATTTGGGGGCTTACTTAATCAAGATCGATCACTATTTAAAGCCCCTAGAGAGGTTCAAAAAATTTGGAGGATATATAAGAAATTGTTTTTATGTCTGAAGTTCGTGATAACATAGTAGCACACAAAGAAGAAATGAGGATGAATTATAGGCTTTTATCAATGAGGTCACTCATTCAGCTATTAGAGTCAATGATTTTCATCCTTTAGTTGTTATATTTATGTTATTATGTGATAATCTTGTCATAAATTTACGGCCTGGTTTTCTAAGTCGGTTGTGCCAACTTGAATAAAATCTCTCTAGTCCAACAATGGATGAAATAGCACGGTCCAGTGAACCTTGAGATGTTCTTATGCAACAACGGATGAAATAGAACGGTCCAGTGAACCTTGAGATGTTATTATGCTTCCCACTTGTAATATTTCTTGCAGTTTTTATTTCAAGTGTGCTCGAGTCAAATGTTTCCCCTGCATTCAATTGTGTCTCTTGACTACCATATATCTATATACGATGGCGTATCACCAATTAAACCTATAGGTTATCAAGAGTTGGTAATAGTATGGGGATCAAGAACCATAAACCTGTTCAGGGTCAACCATATATCTTCTTTTTTTTCAATTATATGTGTTTTTCTTAATGCTTGATTTCCATCAAAAATCTGATCCACAATAGACACACCAACAAATGCTAGGTAAATCTTTACACAATATGATAGTAAACTTATACGTACTAATTCATTTTGATATCTTATTCTACTATACTATACATACGTACATTAACAAGTACTTTAATACCAAGTTGGATTTTATGAATCAGAGGACCAATACTACTCCTATGTGACTTGACTTTATTTAATAAAACTTGCATGAAAACATTTCAATTTTGCCACATGAGTGCATCTAGTTTATAGTTGGGAAGCTGATGGATCTTAGTGGAGAAGACAGATAAGGTTTTGGAGGAACTTCCAATGAAGCCAAGTCCCCTTCTAACATTTCCAACACTTTTGTGATTGTCGGCCGGCTCAAGGGATTTGTTTGTATGCACCATAAGCCCACAATAATCATCTTCCTTGCAATCTTATTATCTTCATCGGTCACAATCTCGTGCAGTCCAAGTTGTTCTTCATGTAATTCGATCTTCTTATATATCCAGTGAGGAAAGTAGATCTCACTTTTATGATCAACTCCAACCTCGATGTTTTTTCTCCCTCCAACCATTTCAAGAACCATCATCCCATAACTATAAACATCTGATTTGTGAGAAACTTCTCCAAAATTCCTAGAAAATAGTTCAGGAGCAATATAACCGGGTGTTCCTCTCGTATGGGAGATGGATATCTTACTTTCTTTCTCATGGAATAACTTAGCCAACCCAAAGTCGGATATCTTAGGACAAAAATCGTTATCCAATAGAATATTATGTGGCTTTATGTCAAAATGTAATATCCGTGTGCTACAACCCCTATACAAGTATTCCAGACCTCGAGCAATCCCAATTGCAATTTGGTGCAACTTTTCCCATCCAAGTTGGCTAATACATGAAGAACCGTGACTATGTATGAACCTCTCAAGGGAACCATTAGGCATGAATTCATAAATCAAAGCTTTTCGACGACCCTCCAAACAGAATCCCAGTAGACTTACAATATTAACATGGGAGGTCCTACCAACACTTGCAACTTCATTAATGAAATCTTCCCCATCACCTTTTTCTTCACTTAAAACCTTCACTGCTACTAGGTTTGGTTTCTTAGCACTCCTTTATACACGGCACCAAATCCACCTTGGCCTAGTTTGACTTTAAATGACTTTGTCATCTTCTCAACTTGTGAGTAAGAGTACCTTTTTGGAGCTAGGAACTCGTGATTCTTTAGAAACATTTCAACTTTCAGGTTTGGAGACTTGTTCTTTGATGAGACATAGGAAAAAGGGTTGCTCTTACAGTGCCACCAGATTATGAAGATGGCAAAAAATAGCAGGAGGATTGAGGGTAAACCAGCGATAACTAGAACAATAAATTCGACACATTCAGGTACAATTCTTACATGTATAGGTGTGTATGCAATCATGTATATCCAATAATAATACATAGGATCGAAGCAACATTTACCCAGAATCTTAATTAGTGCCAGTTCCCCGTCTTGGTTTCTGCAGCAACCAAATAATAAAAGATAAGTTATATATTATGTGACAAAAATAAATTCAAGACTCGTTAGTTTTATCAACTCTGGTGTGTGTATTTATATTTTTAATGACAAATTATAGGTTCGCAGATGCAAGTTACCCAGATCTGCAGTTGGTGTTGGTTCTCCGCTTGGTTTTTCTGCAGCAACCAAATGGCAAAAGAATGTATTATAGGGCAATAAAAAATTTTTGGAGCATGTTAAATGTGTAGCAATAGTAAGGTGAAAATGAGGGAAGATGGAAGAGGTGAAAAGAAGTTGTAAATACCCTTTATGGCATCTGAACACTCTACATCCTGTCCATTTATAGTATCACACCAGCGGCCTTTCTTGTAACAGTCAACACAGGAAGGTGACAATCGAAAGGAAATAGAGTAATTAGAAGAGAGAAGAGAAATATGTTGGTTTCATCGAGTCCTGACATGCTTGGCAATTTTATAGGTAGGTGGAGTACTTGACATGTATGTGGGAGGTCACTTGGAACTTTCCATTGAAGTAGTTATAGTAGAAATTGTGATCTTTGCATGTGTTGTGGCTATTGTATCTATGTGGGCTAAAATAAGTGAGATTGTTTGTGCATTTGAAGAGAGTGATGAGGGGATATATTGAAATGGAATACAAAATAGGGCTTGGACTTGGAAAACTAAAATCATTCATAAGAGCTTCACAGCTATTTGTCTGCACAAGATGGTCAAGTGTTTTGTTCCTGATGACTATATTATTAGACAAATTACTAGAATTGTGCACAGAATCATACTTGCCAACAATTGGATATGACCGTCCTCCAATTTGAATCTCCCCATCTTTCGAAGTACAATTGACCTTGATCAACCCACATCGCGTGTCAGTTACATTGTAAAACGGGTACTTGAACGGGCCCAAACCTCGGCAACTGAAACTTCCGGGACACTGAGGCATCGAAATGTTTCCATCTGTAGCAGAGGATTGAAGAAGAGGTAGACAAGAAAGAAGAATCGACACGAAAAAGAAAACGTGAATCATCTCAAATTCCAACAGAAGATATCAGAGAACTACACACTTATCAATTGCATTCTTGAGACTCCATTATCTTTTGCATGTTTGGTTTCTTTTTTTTTTTAATTGGAAGGCAAAAGCAGAGTATAGGTGCTGTCTCGACATCTTGCAATGAGTTCTATCCTCATTGATCAACCCCATCAATAATACACTCTTCTATACTGGTCTTCTCTCCCTTCATTCTTAACCCCTTTCAAACGCCAAAAAGATTCCAACTTACAAAATTTTTGTCATTTTCTTCCTCTTCTTTAGTCAAGATAGATGGACCAGTTGTCCACATACAGGTATTAAAACTTAATTTCTGGGTTTTGTGTTTTTTTTTTTTTTTTTAACATATTATGGTTTGATTTTACTTAATAATAGTAAACTGTTATGTTTGTTTTGCTAGAATTAGGATTTGTACGTTTCATTAAGTTATATAATTTTATTTTCCAAGTTATTAAAATCATAAATAAGATTGAATATTCTGAAAACAAGCTCGTAAAAACTTTATAAAACTACCATCTTGACATCGACGGTCAACCTCACCTAGTGGCAATGACTTCCGTATGACATGCCAAAAGCAGTTTTTTTAGGTTTTATAGTTTTAAATAGTCTAGGTATCTCTTAAGAAGAGTTATAAACGAGTCACGGCTTTTAACTCATATCAATATTTACTCTTAACTTTTTAATTTTAAGTAGGGTAAATACCATAAAAAAACAAACATACTTTCAGTTTTTTCTTACAAAAGTCACTTTATAAATTTTTGCATGTAAAAAAAATTACATTTTCTGTTTTGTCTTATAAAAGTCCCCCAACAATAATTTGCATATAAAAAACCAACATACTTTCTATTTTTTCATATAAAAAACCCTCAACTCGTTTATATTATGGATCGTTTTAAGTTATGGAAGCAACTATATTATTGATTTTTATGTGAGAAAAAAAAAAGTATGTTGGTTTTTTATATGTAAAAATTATTGAGTGATTTTTATGAGACAAAACATAAAGTATGATGGTTTTTATGTATAAAAAATTATAAAGAGACTTTAATAAGAAAAAACTGAAAGTATGTTGATTTTTATAATATTTAGGGGTTGTTTGGCAATTTCTGAATGATTAATTGTTGAACCAATAAGAGGTCTGAACCATTAAAAACTAGTATATCGTTTAACTATTCAAAGACAAATGTCTGACCAATTCAAATAAGAGGTCCTCTTAAACATTCAGCATTGGTATAATGTTTAACTATTCAGAGACAAATGTCTAAACCATTCAGACATTTGCTCGCGAAACAAACAGTCTGAACCATTAAGTGCTGAACCATTCAGACATCTAAATTATTAAGAGTATGATTCAGATGCTGCCAAACAGTCTCATACACTTTTAAGTAAGTACAAGTAAACTAAATAAGTTAATAATACTGCAATTTTCAGCGTATTTTGTTGTTTATATCTTCCACCTCAGTTTCTGTGGAGGTCAAAAACCGAGCAAACCTGATCAGTTGTCTCCTTTGCAATTTTCTCCTTATTGACCAGCCCCATCAATACCCTCTTTTAGTTTTCTCCTCCATTCATTTCTAACCCCTTTCAAACGTCAAAACTATATTTTAAAAGTTTCAAGTGGTTTATATCTCCCATCCTATTACCCCACCCATTGTAGTACCTCTCAAGTTGAGATCATTTATCCTATGGGCCAATTTGGAGGCTAATGATATTATTACTCTAACATCTAGGCAAAATTTGCATCACCTTAATATTGTGTTCGGGCTTTTCGTTTGTAGATAAAAGAAAACTTTATGATTAAACATGTAAGGAAAGTTTTTATCAGAACCAAAAATAAATATAATTGAAAATCTCATATCAACTTTTTAAATCAATTTTGCAACTCCATATTACATTTGGACAACCAAATATGTTGCACCACATACAAATACTAAATATTATAATATTTTGGATTTTTCAGATTGAAATTTTAATTGAGTTTGTTTTTTTATTATAAATATTCTCGTTTATTTTTGTAAGGAGTTTGTTTTGTTTAGCTAAGATTTATATGTTTAATAAAATGTTATAGTTTTGTTTTACACTAGTGGGTGCTCGCGCGCATTGCGACGCATGCGTCATGTGAAATGAATGTAGGGTACGTTGTAGTAATGAACGGACTGAAGACTTTTAATGACTTGGTGTAGTTGCAGGGTTGAGAATTATGATGGGGTAGTACGCAGGGAGGCGATCACATTGTTTTTAGTAAACATAGAAGGTAAATTTTATTTCGGGGGAGGCGACACTGAGACGAAAGAACGTTTAATTAGCAAGTGTAGTGTGATGTCTAATGTGTCATGTTGAGTATATATGTGTGCATAAACGTCTTTGGTGTTTATAAAAATGTATAAACTTCCAAAACACTTGGCTCAGGTGGTGGAAAATACTATAACGTCTTTGAAGAATAGTAGTAGTCCGAGTCAAATCGATAGAAGGTTCTTAATGAAAAGCAGGAGGATATACATGATAGTGCAGGAATTGATGGGTTTGTGTTTCATACATTGTTGGTGTTGTATATTTAAGTACGAAAAGTATTTTCTAAATTAATGTTTTGAAGCTTCACAAATGCATCAAGTCAGGAAAACTGGAAAGCAATAAACGTAGTGCATTGGTAAGTAACAAAAAAAATCACAAGTGGCAAAACCAACAAGTTACAAGCGATGCACAGTAAGGTCATTATTTGTTCCTGTTTCTAACCATACATAACTTGTTTAAATAAGGACCTAGAAGTAAACAATCAAAATACCACGTCTTTTTAAGTGTTCAATTAATTTAGTCATTACCAGCAGATCTCATGAACATTTCATCAATGACTTCATCATATTTATTAATTTTAAGGTTCAAGCTGCGACAATGTAAAAGCATAAAGTAAGCAAAGTTAAATACCGGAAACTTAGATGAAATCATAGAGATACATAAACTTATGTCATACATATATTGGCCTTCTCAGGTGTAACATTGCGTAAACAAATCAGATCGATGTCATGTTTTTAATGAAAAGCAGGAGGATTTACATGATAGTACAAAAATTGATGGTTTTGGATGTCATGCATTGTTGGTGTTGTATATTTAACTACGAAAACTATTTCCTAAGTTAATGTTTTGAAGGTTTTGTAGACAATAGTTTTGAGGTTCTAAGCATATGAATCTACTTTAGGAGTAGTGGAAATGCTTGGAGCTTTATCAGTAGCATACGACGCATGGTGACCCATTTTTATATAAACTGCTGATGGGGGGCCCTAGGAGATGATTTGGGAACAACTTAGATGGGGTAATATTTTTGAAAATTTTCAAATATCGGAATATACACGAGTGTGGTGCCCTTTAAACAGTGTACACCCGCGGCAATAGGCAAGTATGTCAAAAAGAATACAGGTTCTCTTTAATGATATGTAGTAGGTTCGTTTTACACATTTGTTGGGAAGCATACAATTCTGGTCTCTTAGCTTGGCGACTGGGCACTCCTTATGAAAGCCAATAGGATTTGTTACATGGTCAGAGGTTGGAAATCTATATGTAAGTGACACATAATCTAGATCTGACCACCCTCATCTTTTAGAGCAATCCACTAATGGATAAAGTTTATATCATATGAACGCTGAATCCACAAAAATGTGAAACATGTGGAATTAACAAATTAGAAAGTGTTTACACTATCAATATAAGCATAGATTATAGGTAAATGCACTGACATTTGATATTTTTTTAGATTTATATTTAAGTAGGGACAAAAGTGAGGGTAAGAACCAAAACTATTACTTGTACAACAACAATGAAATTGCAGTACCAAGATGTAAATGGCCTAAGCAGAACTAACATTCATGTAACAGAACTATACGTAGCAACATAAAAGGTGGTTACCGTAAGTGATGAAGATGCATGGCGATATGGAAACCAAGGCAACCTAACGCAAGCAGGAGTGAAAAGGTTATAAAAATCAGATGGTCAAATGAGTCTGTAATCAGCATGTATCAGCCTACTTATGTAATTACTGCAAATGTTATCAGGAGTAAAAAGGTTTAAAAAATCTGAAGATCAAATGACTCTGGATTCAACATGTATCAAGCTACTTATATAATTACTGCAATTGTTAAGTGAAAGCAACTTGAAGGGGTCAAAATATTGATGAGAAGCATACCAATTGAGCTGTGTTAGACCAAGTTAGATTATGAATTTATATTTGTCTATTTTAGAGGGTATCTAATTGTAACATTTATCTTTTTATATAGAGATCTTTGTAATCATAATTATTCAGTCAATTACATCATTATTATTCCAATCATATGGTTCTATATGGTATCAAGAGCCAGAACCTTGTAACCCTAGCTACTGCCTAACCTGCCGACAACCTTCCTTCTCCTCTTTTTTTTCCGGCCAACAACAACAACTCATAACAACAGCCTATCCTGGTCATCTCTAAACTAACATGGCCACTATTGCTCTCTTTACTACACAGGAGAAAACGACCCACAACTCCCATAAGTTCGCCTTTACACTATCTCCCACAAACTATGGGTATTGGAAGGCGATGATACAACCATTCCTGGTTTCAAATCTTCTATTCGGGTACGTGGATGGAACCATTCCGTGCCCCGAAGCCACGGTTCAACTTGACCAGGCCACCACCGACAACCCTAGCTACGCCCGATGGATTGCCAATGATACTCACATGCGTATGCTTATTGTTTCCACTGTTTCTGAAGCCTCTTTTCAGCATATTCAAGGCCAAACTTCCAGGGATGTCTGGCTTTCCTTAGAGTGTGCGTATGCATCACAAACCGCCTCTCATGAATATATGTTGAAAACCCAACTTCTCAAGATATCAATAAAGGGTGATGAAAAACCTGTTGATTATTTAAGCCGAGCACAAGAATATGCAACTGCTCTCGCTAATACTGGTGAACCAGTGAAGGATAAAGATCTTGTCATGCTTGTTGTTTCTGGTCTTCGGGCTGAGACGATGGTTTAAAAGCCAATCTTTTGGCTCGCTCTCCGCCCATTACTTTTCATGAATTACAAGGCGTTCTAACTGATCATGACTTTACGCTTCACAAATCTACTGTCACACCTACTGATACTACCGTAAGCTTTTGTTACCACGGCTGGAAACCCACCCACAAACCCGACTGCAATCCAGTCTCAACTTACCAATCTGCATCTGTTAGTAGCCCAATTAGGGTATCAACTCAGCCCTATTGCTTTACCAACTTCTTAACCACATGCCTTTTTTGCTCCTCGTTCATTTAATACTTACCGCGGTAGCCGCCGTGGCAACTCACGAGGAAGTTCGCGTGGTAACTTCAACAATCGGGGTAGAGATAATACTAGAAGTTCACGTGACAGTAGTGGCTCTACCCGACAGTTTTCATGGGCATCTACTCAAAACACCATGTATGGTCACCACAATCGATGTGGTATAGGTCATCTTCTGTCTCAATGTCCAAATCAGCCAAGTTCTTCTACTCGACCACATCCCCAAGCCAACTATGCAGGCTACTCAGATTTTGGATCCATATAAGGGGTTACTTGGTTTCCTGACACAGGTGCTAATAGCCATGCCAGTCTTGACTTATCTAGCCTTGACACTTCCGAGGTCTATCCAGGTAATGACTCTCTCCGTGTTGGTGACGGTAAGCCTCTCCCCATATTTCATATTAGTTCCTCTACAATCATCTCACC
Organism: Flaveria sonorensis; assembly: GCA_025506505.1. Taxonomy (NCBI): domain Eukaryota; kingdom Viridiplantae; phylum Streptophyta; class Magnoliopsida; order Asterales; family Asteraceae; genus Flaveria; species Flaveria sonorensis. The sequence goes on along the minus strand of JACCIY010000728.1, from coordinate 27,414 downwards.
ACATAAAACTTTTAACCTTTCAAACATTATTTATGTTCCTGAACTTCAAAAGAACTTATTATCTATTCAAAGATTTTGCTATGATAATAATGTTTTCTTTGAGTTTCATTCTTCTTTTTTTGTTGTGAAGGACGAGTCTACACACACTATCCTTCTCATGGGGCCAAGTGAACAGTGTCTCTACTTCATCTGGCTTCCTCATCTCCAGTCTATTCCCAAAGTCTCTTTCACTGCTACCAAAGCATCTTCAACTATCTAGCATCAACGTCTGGGACATCCTCATCAACGAGTTTTTCATTCTATTGTTTCACAGTGTTCTTTACCTGTTTCTATAAAATTGTCTTCTTCTTTATGTACTTCCTGTCAATTAGGAAAATCATCTAAACTTTCATTATCATATTCCAATTTTAAAAGTAATAATGTCCTGGATTTAATATATTATGATGTTTGGGGACCCTCACCCACCTTATCTCTTGATGGTTATCGGTTTTGTATGTTGTGTGTTGACCATCACTCTCGTTATATGTGGTTTTATCCGTTAGCACAAAAATCTAATGTTTACACAACATTTAAAAACTTTGTCAAAATGGTCGAAAGACAGTTCAACACTAAAATAAAAAGTGTTCAAACTGATTGGGGAGGCGAGTTTCGAAACTTAGCATCCTTCTTCACCTCCCTTGGCTTAATCCATCGACCATCTTGCCCTCACACAAGTGAGCAAAATGGTATTGTTAAGCGTCGTCACCATCATGTTATGGAAACCAGGCTTACCCTACTTGCTCAATCTAATCTTCCATAATGCTTCTGGCACTTCGCTTTTGAAACAGCTGTTTATCTCATCAACCGTTTACCCTCTCAAATTTCATCAAACAAATCACCTTTTCTCTTCAATCTTAAATCCGACTACTCTTTTCTTCGAGTCTTTGGTTGTCAATGTTTTCCATATCTTCGTCCATATAATCGTCACAAAATGGACTTTAGGTCTACTCCGTGCATTTTTCTTGGGTATAGCACTGTTCATCATGGATATCGTTGCTTTGATCCCACCAGTGAGCACATTTACATAGCACGTCATGTTTGTTTCAACGAGCATGTCTTCCCGTATCGCTCACCTTCCTCGCCACCCCCAACATCATCGTCTTATGTCTCAGTCTTTCCTACCCCTCCTCCACAATTCTCTCCTAAATCCACTCCTGTTCAGCCTACAGCTGATTCCACTCCAGTCCATTCTTTAACCTCACACTGTTGTCCATCCCGATCCTCCTATTCCCGAAACACCACCCACCTCATCAACTGAAACCGGAACAACACCTCCCTCACCACCACCACCTCCCCCTCCACCTCGGTCTCAGCCACCTAATCTTCATCCTAACCCTAAACGTACTGTTCTTTACAATCCAGCAGCCTACACTACCACTACTTCTCCTGACTTGCTTTTCGAACCCACCTCCTTTACTGTTGCCAACAAATCTCCGGAGTGGCGTCATGCCATGACCGAGGAATTTACCATGCTTTATAAGAATGGCACATGGTCGTTAGTTCCTTATGTTAAAAACACTAACCTTATTGATTGTAAATGGGTGTACAGGTTAAAACAGGATTCACAAGGCTTGCTGTAAAGGGGTTCCATTAACAACCCGACATTGATTATCATGAGACATTTAGCCTTGTTGTTAAATCTACTACTTTACGGGTGGTTTTGTCCCTTGCTGTCGGTAATAAATGGTCACTCCGTCAATTGGATGTGCAAAATGCCTTTCTACATGGCGATCTAAAAGAAACAGTCTACATGAAACAACCTCCCGGTTTTGTGGACCCGAACAAACCAGAGCATGTGTGTCTATTACATAAGTCTGTGTACAGCCTCAAGCAAGCTCCTTGTGCATGGTTCAATCGTTTCTCCACTGCTCTTTAACAACTAGGTTTCTCCGGCTCCAAAACTAACCCATCATTGTTTATTCTCAATAAAGATGGGACCTTACTTATGTTCTCATCTATGTAGATGACATTATCATTACCGGTAACAATGATCAAATCATCGATCGTATCATTCATAGTTTGAGCTCCACCTTTCTAGTCAAAGACTTGGGTCAGCTTCATTATTTTCTAGGCATTGAGGTTATACACCATGGACCCAATATTGTCTTGTCTCAACGGAAGTACTTAATGGATATCCTTCACCGTTCGGGTCTCTCTGATTGTAAACCAGTTGATTCACCAATGAGCTCTCTCAAATTTAAAACATCAATGACAATCCTTTACTTTCAGATCCCACAAAGTATCGTCAGATTGTTGGTTCTCTTCAATATGCCACATTATCTGGACCGGATATTGCATTCGCTGTGAACATGGTATGTCAGTTTATGCATGCTCCGACCGAAAATCATTGGGCTGCCGTTAAACGCATTCTCCGTTATATAAAAGGTACCACTAACTTGGGTCTTTTGCTGCATCACAACTCCAGCTCCTCTCTGTAGGCCTTCACTGATCTCCACTGGCAGCCCGCTCTTGCTCACTCAGTTAAGGCCTAGTCTCGTGGACAACTCGTAAACAACGAACGGTGTCCAGATCTTCAACCGAATCAGAGTACAAAGCTCTTGCTGATACTGTAGCATAATTAATTTGGTTAAAGGCCCTTCTTCATGAACTGGGTATTATGACAGCTTCCTCACCAACTCTCTGGTATGACAACTTAGGTGCCACCTATCTCTCCACAAATCCAGTGTTTCATGCTCGTACAAAACATGTCGAAGTAGACTTCCATTTTGTCCGAGAACAGGTGGTTCAAGGTCCACTGAATGTTCAGTTTATTGCCACAAGTGATCAGATAGCTGATGTCTTCACCAAGCTGTTACCCACAAAACGATTTATGTCTTTAAGGTCCAAGTTGCAGGTCGTTCCCCGCCCTCAACTTGTGGGGGAATGTTAGACCAAGTTAGATTATGAGTTTTATATTTGTCTATTTTAGAGGGTATCTAATTGTAACATTTATCTCTTTTTATAGATCTCTTTGTAATCATAATTATTCAGTCAATTACATCATTATTATTTCAATCATGTGGTTCTATAAGCTGTAATCATACTATCTAAAAACATAAATCATGAAAACAAACAGCAACAATACGAGTAAAAAACAACGTACAAAACCACGATATGCAAACGGGTGCGATGACATACCCAAACTGGGTGCGATGACATACCCAAACTATTACTTGTACATCAGCAATAAAACTGTATTAGCAAGCTGTAACTGGCCTACATAGGACTAATATTCATGTAAAGGAAGTATACGTAGCCACGTAAAATTGACGCATACCATATTTCAATAATGTAACACATAAGTAAATACCTTTATTGTATATACCTGTAAGTATGAAAGATCAACGGGATATTTTTATGCATAATACTATACATGTGCTTACCTATATGTTGACAAAGAATACTTGCAAATTCTATACAGATCAGAAGGTTGCAGCCAAATCTAAATCAAGTGTGTGGCATTTAGGCACACGTGTGATGTTTTCATGGAAAAATCTAAGCCAAATTATCACAAAAACAAGATGTAATGTCTAACAAAACACAGTTGCAGTGGCTTGCACGTACCATTATTCGACAGTGTAAAACCCAAAAAAACCTGCACTGCCTTTCACATACCTTATTTCAATAATGGTAAACAAAAGTACTTACCTTTATTGTGCATAGTTGTAACTAACAAAGATCGGCAGCTTGTGTGTAACAGAGTAGTGGACAGAATAACATGTGCAGAAGTAATATATTAAACGAACAACTACGGGAAAAATTATAGCAAACAAATAAGCACCTAATTGCACTTTTCTTAACACTAACATTCATAACAAACAAAAAAGCACCTAATTGCATCATATCATGATATACAACCTTAACATAAGTGTTTGAAATGTAGCTATTACTAAGGAAAGTTACGGTATCCGACAAGTTTGAGCGATGGTAATGATACTATAACCAGATGCAGTGTGTGTATGAGCATCCCGATCAGATCATGTTTCTTTTTCCTCCCAAAAATGAGTAACTAATGACTTTAGTGTTTCACTTTCTAAGCCTGAAACGGAATATACTACTGTATTCTAATTGATATATGTATCGTTGTTCACTAAAGAGATGTAGTAATTTCAATGCATCAACTTATGAACGGGTCAAGTGGGTAAATCCAAACATATATAAAAAAAATTACAGGTAAAATGGGTTTCACAAAGTGGGGTGGACATTTGAACCAAGAACGAAGATGAAATTGCCACCCTATAAATCGCTATACCTAATCTTCTTTCTTCAAAACAATAAGTCTTACCAAACAGACACAAAATCATATTTTATATAATAATTTAACATGTGTTAGCCTTAACTTCAGTTACCTTTTCAACATACATAACCTTTCAATGAATTTAAATATAATAAAATAATCAAAATTGGTAAGTCTATGAAGTTAGTAATAAAGTTAAAAATGTAGAGCATATTGGTTAAGGAAATAGCTACCAGAAATAAAAAGACGGCTTATTTCAAAGTCTAAACTAAAAAATAGTGCCAAATATAGGATAATGAGGAACAAAGTGCATTCAATGAAATCATGATCAAATACAAGTTAACAAAAAGTGAACATAGCTAAGTATGTGGGTTGTTAAATTAACTGCACCATGTTTTGAGCGGCCATAGAACTTGCTGACCCATTTTAATATGTCACCTGATATCAACAAGAGAGAACCTAAGAAAAATGGAGTAGGAAAAACCATAAAATACCATAACCATACAACCCAGGTCCATTGAGATGATGAAACTGCAATTACAGAAGCCTTAATGGAGGTAAAATTTGAGAGGTGGAGACCTCAATTTGAACTATTAATGGCCTAATCACGTACTAATGCTACCAAATCAACAAAAGAGGACGTAGAAATTATGAAGTGGAGACATGAATTGCAAGTATTATCGGCCTAATTAGCTACTAAGGGTACAAGATCAACAAATCAGAGAGTAACAAATACAGAGCACCGCAAAAAAGCGTGTTTGAAATGAAGTACCTGTAAACCACAAATCACAACCGACGTGGATGATATGTAAACGTAGCCCCGGGAAAGGTAGAGATGGATAATGTCCCCACCACCATTACGGTAGGATCAGCGGCGGAGCTTGAACGTCCCCGAAGGGGGGCGGGGGCGAAATTAATTTTTTTAGGGGACGAACTCGATATTTATACAAAAATTTACACTACCGGGCCAAAAATTTACACTAACGGACTAAATTTAACACTATCGACGGAAAAAAGAGCCCCCCCCTCCTCCGCCATTGGGTAGGATGTTATGTTTAAAGAAAACATCAAAAATCACCAAGTCCATAATGATAAAGATGGGATTTATCCATTACACTTAATTTTATCAATAATGTTCAGATGATAGAAAAACCCATTAACATGTCTCTTTAAAACACAAGTTGGTAAAAATGAATTGAAAATAAAACACGTATGTGCTCATTGTTAGAAAACAATACAATATATGAACAGAAACCGCAAAACAGAAGTAATGAACGGGCTTGTGTTTGACACAATTCCCTTAAACAGATTCACCGTCTGTTCCCAGGGTACATCGGTTCGCAACAATGACGGTGCATTGCCGGATTTGCCACTTGCCTGAAATATTTACGGAACGATGCAGTGAGTTACGAAGTGTGTCTAGCAATGAAACAGAATGTGTTATTTATGCACAAAATAACAACAATTAAGTGCTGCAATAACAACAATTAATTTCGTGGAAAACGAAGTGCCAAGAGTCAAAAACTGTTATGAGAAAACCAAGAGTCTGGCATGTCAATAGTTTCTAGAGCAAAATTAAACCATAACGGGTTGGAGCAAAAACCGGCTTCTCACGGACCCGGATTTTTGGAGTGGCATTCGTGATTCGTGTCCGCAGGCGACCCAAATTTTCCAGCCAGAAACCCGTTTTTGCACCCCCCCTGCGCGCGGGTAGGTCATGGTGTAAAAGGTATCATAAAGACATTCAATATCTTTCACCTTGTTTCCACATATAAACACATAATATTTCTTTTGTCACACCAATGTGGGACAAGGCTATTAGAGAGACTCCCTTTCACACCCTTATTTCCCAACAAACCCCCACATGAATGGGAGTCATTCTCAAAAACAATCGCATTCCGATTACATTTCAACGGTTGAGTTTTGCATACGACAGGTAGGTGTAACCCTTTGAACCTTCCCTCATGAAACGCACTTAGCTCACTGGCTCTAAGTAGACATTGATGTCTTTGAACTCGTCTTCCGTTTGTGTGGACGACAATACGTTTCACACAAGACTCTTCCTGACAACGTCAAGTCCTCATAGTTATGTCTGTTATGGTCCTGGACACGTGCCTGGTTCTGCGAGAGCTATTAGGTATGGTGCCCCAAACAATACCCTTCGAAGCGACCCCACTTCTCTCTCACATAGGTGATTCACCAAGAAAGTTTACCTCAGTCAAATCATTAAAAGTCATAGACTTAACCTTGATCTTTGTCACTTTCAGGAATGGACTAGGAAGAGTACAAAGTCCTATAGTAGTCTCCCTTTTAAAACGTGGAGTGGTAATCGACTCTCCCCCACAGTGACCTCCCCTGTTCATACAAGTAGGTTGTCCTATTAAACTCAGATCTTGGGATCTCTAGTCAGCTGAGTTAGGTTTCCTTCGCATGAACTTGACCTCTCAAGGGCTTCAGTCCCATTCCCATGGAAGACTTGTAAACTAACTCTCTATTTAGGCCTTTCGTTAGCCGATCCGCAATATTATCCTTTGATCTCACATAGTCAACAGTGATAACTCCCGTAGAGATTAGTTGTCGTACAGTGTTATGCCTACGTCTTATGTGCCTGTTCTTACCATTATACATTGTGTTATGAGCTCTGCCAATTGCCGATTAGCTATCACAATGTATGCATATGGCCGATGTCGGCTTCGGCCATCTCGGTATGTCTTCTACAAATTGACGTAGCCATTCTGCTTCTTCACCCGCTTTATCTAAAGCGATGAATTCCGATTCCATCGTGGATCTGGCAATGACCGTTTGTTTAGCCGATTTCCACTATATCGCTGCACCACCAAGTGTGAACACATACCCACTTGTTGCCTGGAATCGTTCGTATCAGATATCCAGTTTGCATCATTGTATCCTTCAATGACTGTCGGATATCTCATGTAATGTAGTCCATAGTCCCCGAGTGTACCTCAAGTACCAAAGCAACCGAGTCACACATCTCCAATGGGTTGAGTTTGGGTTGCTCGTGTATCTGCTTAGCCTGCTTACCGCATATGCTAAGTCTGGTATGGTATAACTCATGAGATACATCAGACTGCCTATAATTCTTGAGTACTCTAATTGATTGACAGGTTCACCTCGATTCTTGGCTAAGTGTTGACTCGTGTCAATGGGAGTTTTAGCCACATTAGAGTCATTCGCATTGAATTTCTCAAGAAGTTTGTTACGTAGTGGGATTGACTTATAACAAGTCCATTTTGGGTTCGTGTGATTTGTACTCCCAAAATCACATCTGCTAATCCATATCCTTCATGTCAAACCTTGCTCTCAAGATGTCTTTAGTAGACTTTATTACCTTCTCATTACTTCCACCAGTGAGCATGTCATCCACATATAGACATAGGATAACATATCCTGCTGGTGTGTCCTTCACATACACACACTTGTCACACTTGTTGATCTTGTACCCAGACTCAATCATGACATGGTCAAACTTTTGATGCCATTGTTTTGAAGCTTGTTTCAATCCATACAAGGATTTAACAAGCTTACACACTTTCTTCTCTTGCCCCTTGGATGTGAAGCCTTCAGGTTGTTCCATGTAAATTTCTTCCTCCAGATTTCCATTCAAGAAAGCTGTTTTCACATCCATTTGATGAACTTCTAAATTTCTAATTGCTGCAATGGCAAGTACCAACCTAATGGAGGTTATTCGCGTCACCGGCGAATATGTGTCAAAATAATCCAAGACTTCTCTTTGTTTGTATCCTTTGATTACCAGTCTTGCCTTGTATTTATCGATGGTGCCATCTGGCTTTTTCTTCTTCTTAAAGATCCATCGATATCCTAGTGGTTTGCATCCTGGAGGAAGATCCACTAACTCCCAGGTATGGTTTTGTAAAATAGAGTCTATTTCACATTGAATCGCCTCCCTCCATTGAGGCCCGTCCGACGAAGTGATCGCTTGTTGGTGCGTCTGTGGTTCCTCCTCAACCATGTAGGTGAGGAAATCAGGACCAAAGGATTTTTCAGTCCTTTGTCTCTTACTTCTTCGGACTTCACCTTCATTAATTTCAACCTCTTCTTTTGAAATATTTTCCCCCGTGAGTTTCGATGGCCTCGGTTCATCATGTAGAACACTTTCGTCAGATGGGTTTGCTGAACCAAATTTGTGTCTTTCCAAACATGGAAATATGTGCTCAAACCATGATGCATCTTTTGCTTCTAAGATGGTCCCATTACATACTCCTGGATTCTTGGAGTCATGTACAAGAAATCGAAGTGGACCGCCCAATCGAGTGTATCCAATGAACACACAATCTATTATTTTTAGTCCTATCACAAGATGCTTTGGTGGTGTTACTACCACCTTAGCTAGGCACCCCCAAACTCGTAAGTATTTGTAAGACGGCTTAATTCTCGTCCACAATTCATACGGTGTTATGTCCTTTTCTTTTCGGGGAATTAAATTAAGGACAAAATTTGCTGATAAGAGAGCGTCCCCCCACATGTCTTCACTTATCCCAGAACTTATCAACATGGCATTCATCATTTCTTTTAGGGTACGTTTTTTGCGTTCGGCCATGCCATTTGATTGAGGGGAGTAAGGTGCAGTGAGCTCATGTATGATTCCACTTTTTGCACAAAGTTCTGCAAAAGGTGAAACATACTCACTACCTCGATCACTCCTTACCGTTTTAATCTTTCGGTTTAATTGATTTTCAGCTTCGGCTTTGAATAAGACAAACTTGTCAATTGCCTCATTCTTACTTTTGAGTAAGTAAACATAACAAAACCGTGTGCTATCATCAATAAACGTTATGAAATACTTGTTCCCACTTTTAGTAGGAATTGATTTTAGATCACATATATCAGTATGGATCAAGTCAAGGGGACTGGTGTTTCATTCAACCCTTTTAAATGACGATCTCGTTTGTTTGGCTTCAGCACATGTTTCACATTTATGATTTGAGTCAATTCCACAAGTTGGTATGTAATTCAGTTTTATTAAGCGACGAATAGAATTAAAATTTACATGACCTAATCTACCATGCCATTTATTTGAAGATTCAAGCATGTAAGCAGAACCAGCGTTATTTATTCCATTCATAACAGTTACATTAAGTTTGAACATACCATTCAGGGCATAGCCCTTACCTACAAACATACTATTTTTGGTCAACACGACCATATCAGACTCAAACACGATTTTGAAACCAAACTTATTTAACTGCCAACCAGACACGAGATTCTTACGAATCTCAGGAACATACAACACATTAGTCAATGTTAGTTCCTTCCCATGCGTCATCTTTAACACCACATCGCCTTCCCCCTTGATTTCAGCAGTTGCAGAATTTCCCATGAACAATTTCTCACCATTGGTAACCTCCTTGAAAGAACTAAAGAGGCTTTTATCAGAACACACATGACGGGTCGCCCCGGTATCAATCCACCAATCCTTGGCATCCGTCCCAACCAAGTTAACCTCAGTGAACATCACTGAGAGATCAGAAATCATTGCAACCAGCTTGTCAACCATGTTTGCTTGCCGAACAGTTTCTTTCTTGGGAAGCTTGCAATCACTAGCTTTGAGCCCTGGTTTGTCACAATTATAGCAAGTTCCCTGGAACTTTTTCTTTCCAATACCACCTTTAACCCCAAGGTGCTGATTTTTCCCATTGGTTTTCTTAAACCCACCCTGTTTGTTTCCCTTGTTAACTTTGTATGATGATTGACCATGTTCAACAACATTGGCCTTAGCGGTTTCGGGAACGACATTTTTCTTTAAAGCCATTTTGTTGTCTTCTTCAATACGAAGACGCAAAACCAAATCTTCAATTGTCATTTCCTTTCGCTTGTGTTTTAGGTAATTCTTGAAATCAATCTACCCCGGTGGTAATTTCTCAATGATCACAGCAACTTGGAATGCCTCAGCAAGTGCCATTCCTTCAGCATGGATGTCATGAAGAATCACTTGTAGTTCTTGGACTTGACTCATAACAGTTTTTGAGTCTATCATAGCAAACTCCAAGAACTTTACAACCACGAATTTCTTGGTTCCCGCATCCTCAGTTTTATATTTCCTTTCCAAGGATTCCCACAAATCTTTGGCAGTAGTAGCTTTACAATACACATTGTAAAGTGAATCTGCCAAACCATTGAGAACATAATTTCGGCATAAGAAATCCGAATGGTTCCAAGCATGAACCGCACTCACATTTTGAGCATCCATTTCCTCTTCAGGTATATGAGGAACCGTTTCAGTTAAGAACCTGGCTAGGTTCAGCGTGGACAAATAGAAGAACATCTTTTGTTGCCAGCGCTTGAAATTCACCCCGGTAAATTTCAAGGGTTTCTCAGCATGTGCTGCAACCGTGGCAGGCAAAGGGGCCGGCCACTAAAGTTCTATGAAAAACAATACCATAATCATTTCAAATTCCATCAGAAGAGATTAGAGAACCACCCAGCTTATAACATGCATTCTTGAGACTCCATAATTGCATTATATACATTAGTGTTCACAATTTCTACCTCTATGTTTTTTGTACATAATTCTTCGATATAATTGGGTTAGATAACATTTATAACCTTTCACATTTCACAAACTCAACTTGACCCAATTTTCTAAGCTGGAAACAATAGAAATTCCATCACTTTGGTCATTTTTTCCATTCTGATTAAGACACTCAAGACTTTGACTTATTGATTATTGTCCTCCATTCATTCTTAACCCCTTTCGAAAGCCAATATAGTACACACTTGGAAAGTTTCATGTGGTTCCCATTTCGCCCCCTCAACACGTCTCAACTTATCATAATCAAACTGTTTTAAGAAAAAGACACCTCTAGACTTCAGACACCATTTTATTGAATTTAATTCACACAAGAAGAAAATGTAGACATTAACAGTATTGTGTATATGCAGGACACAAGAGTTTTTGCAGAACAACTTGAAGAAAGTTTATAAATGTAATAACCCGTGTAATTTTTGTTATTGCTATTTATTTAGAAGTTTTAGCATATTGGAAATCCAGTAGTTGACTTGATGCTTTTGTATACAAATGAGGTCTTTTAAACAAGTTGACTGAAACTAGTATATTCCAAACACATCATTGTTGATCAAATTACCTTTTTATAATGAAGACAAACTAATAAGATTCACCTCATCGACTCATATTTATCAATTAATATTCTTGCGTTTCTTAGAAACACCAAAATGAAAATAAGGAAAAAATTTAATTTGATTGTAGTAAAGTGATAACTGATAAAATATACATATAAATGATAAAAAGAAAAATATTGAAAAGTTAGTACATAAATATTTGTTATATTTTTCTTGACTTTAATTTATGAGGAAAATATAATCTAATGAAGACTTTTCAAACAAAACCAAGTACTCATCATTCCAAGACATACCAAATAGATTCCAGTGCCCTCCATAAACTTAATCTACATGGGAAAATATTTTTTTTGTAGACATGTATAAGGATTAGTGATATTCAATAGTTAATTAAGATTAATATTATAAAATATATATCTTTATCCCCAAAAAATTACTTTTATAACGCTGTTGCGGTGTACTGTCGGTGATGAACGATTGCGATTGCATTGCCATGAAGAAGAATTCTATAGCACTATGACCATTTTCAGGTCAAGTTTCGTAACTTTATAGTGTACAGACCATCGTTTGTTATGTTATTCATTGGACATTGTATGTGTCCCAAAGCTAGAATACTGAGGCAAAAGATGACACGCGACTGCGGATTAATAATGTATATGTGCATTAATCGAAAGAAAGTATGATATGCGAGGGTAAAAGTAGATTTGTGACTGTGGAAGGGCTGCTTTCATGATAATCTATCTCCATTACTGCTTAGCATAGTTGATGCACTGTTAATGCTTTGCCATTCACTAGTGACAGAAACTGGAGAGGGCCGAAAATCTTTCAACAAAATCACTGCATCATTGGTGTCTGACAAAGGTAGCACATTCACGGTTTGGAAATCTCTGTTACTGTCATAAGGCTCTATTCCTCCCACTGCTTGAATATTCATTAACTCATCCAGCACCTCATTCATTGTAGGTCTCATCTCTGATTCGTACTGTAAACACTGAAAAGCCAGTTCTGCTACTGATGTGATCATGTTCTTGATTTCAGGATTTGTATCAGACCCTAAAAGCGGGTCAATTAGTTGATCAACTGCACATTTTTGGATTCTGTTTAAAGCGAAGTTAGCCAAACTTATCTCGTCTTGAGACCTGTTTAAATCCACTGCCACCATTGATGATATCAGTTCAATCAAGACTACCCCAAAGCTGTAAACGTCACTCTTATCTGTTAACTGATAGCGTTGGTGGTATTGTGGATCCACGTATCCAGGTGTTCCCTGAGGAGCTGTTGACACATGAGTGACATTATTCGATATGAGCCTTGAGAGACCAAAATCTGCTACCTTGACACAGAAATTATGATCAAGAAGAATGTTATTAGTCTTTACATCTCGGTGTATGATTTCAGAGGCATGAAGGTACGCTAGTGCACTGGCGATTTCAATGGCAATGTTCAATCGTATTGGCCAAGTTAGTAGGGTTGGATTTGCTTGTTCCCCATGGAGGTGATCTGCAACAGTGCCATTGGGAACGTATTCATAAACAAGCAGAAGTTCACGGCTTTGTCTAGACGTGCAGCCATAGAGAACAACAAGATTTGGGTGCCTTAATTTGGTGAGTATTTCAACCTCATTTCTGAATTGTTGGACTCGATTGTAGTTGTGCTCGTGAAGTTTCTTTACTGCAACTTCTTGCCCGTCTTGAAGTTTACCTTGTTCAGAAAGTTTGAAAGATCAGGTGTGGAGTTTTCAACTGAAAATGAACAATTAAAGGCATTTCATTTAAATAATCAAGTTCTTACCGTAATAAACAGCTCCAAAACCTCCATCCCCTAGTTCAAGAGAAGGATCGAAATTTTGGGTGGCATCTTCAAGCTCCTTATAGGAGAAAAAGGAGATACCACAGGAGAGACTTATGTCTTCAAGGTTTGGAGACTTGTTCTTTGATGAGACGTAGGAAAAAGGGTTGCTCTTACAGTGCCACCAGATTATGAAGATGGCAAAAAATAGCAGGAGGATTGAGGGTAAACCAGCGATAACTAGAACAATAAATTCGACACATTCAGGTACAATTCTTACATGTATAGGTGTGTATGCAATCATGTATATCCAATAATAATACATAGGATCGAAGCAACATTTACCCAGAATCTTAATTAGTGCCAGTTCCCCGTCTTGGTTTTCTGCAGCAACCAAATAATAAAAGATAAGTTATATATTATGTGACAAAAATAAATTCAAGACTCGTTAGTTTTATCAACTCTGGTGTGTGTATTTATATTTTTAATGACAAATTATAGGTTCGCAGATGCAAGTTACCCAGATCTGCAGTTGGTGTTGGTTCTCCGCTTGGTTTTTCTGCAGCAACCAAATGGCAAAAGAATGTATTATAGGGCAATAAAAAAATTTTTGGAGCATGTTAAATGTGTAGCAATAGTAAGGTGAAAATGAGGGAAGATGGAAGAGGTGAAAAGAAGTTGTAAATACCCTTTATGGCATCTGAACACTCTACATCCTGTCCATTTATAGTATCACACCAGCGGCCTTTCTTGTAACAGTCAACACAGGAAGGTGACAATCGAAAGGAAATAGAGTAATTAGAAGAGAGAAGAGAAAATATGTTGGTTTCATCGAGTCCTGACATGCTTGGCAATTTTATAGGTAGGTGGAGTACTTGACATGTATGTGGGAGGTCACTTGGAACTTTTCCATTGAAGTAGTTATAGTAGAAATTGTGATCTTTGCATGTGTTGTGGCTATTGTATCTATGTGGGCTAAAATAAGTGAGATTGTTTGTGCATTTGAAGAGAGTGATGAGGGGATATATTGAAATGGAATACAAAAGAGGGCTTGGACTTGGAAAACTAAAATCATTCATAAGAGCTTCACAGCTATTTGTCTGCACAAGATGGTCAAGTGTTTTGTTCCTGATGACTATATTATTAGACAAATTACTAGAATTGTGCACAGAATCATACTTGCCAACAATTGGATATGACCGTCCTCCAATTTGAATCTCCCCATCTTTCGAAGTACAATTGACCTTGATCAACCCACATCGCGTGTCAGTTACATTGTAAAACGGGTACTTGAACGGGCCCAAACCTCGGCAACTGAAACTTCCGGGACACTGAGGCATCGAAATGTTTCCATCTGTAGCAGAGGATTGAAGAAGAGGTAGACAAGAAAGAAGAATCGACACGAAAAAGAAAACGTGAATCATCTCAAATTCCAACAGAAGATATCAGAGAACTACACACTTATCAATTGCATTCTTGAGACTCCATTATCTTTTGCATGTTTGGTTTTCTTTTTTTTTTTAATTGGAAGGCAAAAGCAGAGTATAGGTGCTGTCTCGACATCTTGCAATGAGTTCTATCCTCATTGATCAACCCCATCAATAATACACTCTTCTATACTGGTCTTCTCTCCCTTCATTCTTAACCCCTTTCAAACGCCAAAAAGATTCCAACTTACAAATTATTTTGTCATTTTCTTCCTCTTCTTTAGTCAAGATAGATGGACCAGTTGTCCACATACAGGTATTAAAACTTAATTTCTGGGTTTTGTGTTTTTTTTTTTTTTTTTTAACATATTATGGTTTGATTTTACTTAATAATAGTAAACTGTTATGTTTGTTTTGCTAGAATTAGGATTTGTACGTTTCATTAAGTTATATAATTTTATTTTCCAAGTTATTAAAATCATAAATAAGATTGAATATTCTGAAAACAAGCTCGTAAAAACTTTATAAAACTACCATCTTGACATCGACGGTCAACCTCACCTAGTGGCAATGACTTCCGTATGACATGCCAAAAGCAGTTTTTTTAGGTTTTATAGTTTTAAATAGTCTAGGTATCTCTTAAGAAGAGTTATAAACGAGTCACGGCTTTTAACTCATATCAATATTTACTCTTAACTTTTTAATTTTAAGTAGGGTAAATACCATAAAAAAACAAACATACTTTCAGTTTTTTCTTACAAAAGTCACTTTATAAATTTTTGCATGTAAAAAAAATTACATTTTCTGTTTTGTCTTATAAAAGTCCCCCAACAATAATTTGCATATAAAAAACCAACATACTTTCTATTTTTTCATATAAAAAACCCTCAACTCGTTTATATTATGGATCGTTTTAAGTTATGGAAGCAACTATATTATTGATTTTATGTGAGAAAAAAAAAGTATGTTGGTTTTTTATATGTAAAAATTATTGAGTGATTTTTATGAGACAAAACATAAAGTATGATGGTTTTTATGTATAAAAAATTATAAAGAGACTTTAATAAGAAAAAACTGAAAGTATGTTGATTTTTATAATATTTAGGGGTTGTTTGGCAATTTCTGAATGATTAATTGTTGAACCAATAAGAGGTCTGAACCATTAAAAACTAGTATATCGTTTAACTATTCAAAGACAAATGTCTGACCAATTCAAATAAGAGGTCCTCTTAAACATTCAGCATTGGTATAATGTTTAACTATTCAGAGACAAATGTCTAAACCATTCAGACATTTGCTCGCGAAACAAACAGTCTGAACCATTAAGTGCTGAACCATTCAGACATCTAAATTATTAAGAGTATGATTCAGATGCTGCCAAACAGTCTCATACACTTTTAAGTAAGTACAAGTAAACTAAATAAGTTAATAATACTGCAATTTTCAGCGTATTTTGTTGTTTATATCTTCCACCTCAGTTTTCTGTGGAGGTCAAAAACCGAGCAAACCTGATCAGTTGTCTCCTTTGCAATTTTCTCCTTATTGACCAGCCCCATCAATACCCTCTTTTAGTTTTCTCCTCCATTCATTTCTAACCCCTTTCAAACGTCAAAACTATATTTTAAAAGTTTCAAGTGGTTTATATCTCCCATCCTATTACCCCACCCATTGTAGTACCTCTCAAGTTGAGATCATTTATCCTATGGGCCAATTTGGAGGCTAATGATATTATTACTCTAACATCTAGGCAAAATTTGCATCACCTTAATATTGTGTTCGGGCTTTTCGTTTGTAGATAAAAGAAAAACTTTATGATTAAACATGTAAGGAAAGTTTTTATCAGACAACCAAAATAAATATAATTGAAAATCTCATATCAACTTTTTAAATCAATTTTGCAACTCCATATTACATTTGGACAACCAAATATGTTGCACCACATACAAATACTAAATATTATAATATTTTGGATTTTTCAGATTGAAATTTTAATTGAGTTTGTTTTTTATTATAAATATTCTCGTTTTTTTTGTAAGGAGTTTGTTTTGTTTAGCTAAGATTTATATGTTTAATAAAATGTTATAGTTTTGTTTTACACTAGTGGGTGCTCGCGCGCATTGCGACGCATGCGTCATGTGAAATGAATGTAGGGTACGTTGTAGTAATGAACGGACTGAAGACTTTTAATGACTTGGTGTAGTTGCAGGGTTGAGAATTATGATGGGGTAGTACGCAGGGAGGCGATCACATTGTTTTTAGTAAACATAGAAGGTAAATTTTATTTCGGGGGAGGCGACACTGAGACGAAAGAACGTTTAATTAGCAAGTGTAGTGTGATGTCTAATGTGTCATGTTGAGTATATATGTGTGCATAAACGTCTTTGGTGTTTATAAAAATGTATAAACTTCCAAAACACTTGGCTCAGGTGGTGGAAAATACTATAACGTCTTTGAAGAATAGTAGTAGTCCGAGTCAAATCGATAGAAGGTTCTTAATGAAAAGCAGGAGGATATACATGATAGTGCAGGAATTGATGGGTTTGTGTTTCATACATTGTTGGTGTTGTATATTTAAGTACGAAAAGTATTTTCTAAATTAATGTTTTGAAGCTTCACAAATGCATCAAGTCAGGAAAACTGGAAAGCAATAAACGTAGTGCATTGGTAAGTAACAAAAAAAATCACAAGTGGCAAAACCAACAAGTTACAAGCGATGCACAGTAAGGTCATTATTTGTTCCTGTTTCTAACCATACATAACTTGTTTAAATAAGGACCTAGAAGTAAACAATCAAAATACCACGTCTTTTTAAGTGTTCAATTAATTTAGTCATTACCAGCAGATCTCATGAACATTTCATCAATGACTTCATCATATTTATTAATTTTAAGGTTCAAGCTGCGACAATGTAAAAGCATAAAGTAAGCAAAGTTAAATACCGGAAACTTAGATGAAATCATAGAGATACATAAACTTATGTCATACATATATTGGCCTTCTCAGGTGTAACATTGCGTAAACAAATCAGATCGATGTCATGTTTTTAATGAAAAGCAGGAGGATTTACATGATAGTACAAAAATTGATGGTTTTGGATGTCATGCATTGTTGGTGTTGTATATTTAACTACGAAAACTATTTCCTAAGTTAATGTTTTGAAGGTTTTGTAGACAATAGTTTTGAGGTTCTAAGCATATGAATCTACTTTAGGAGTAGTGGAAATGCTTGGAGCTTTATCAGTAGCATACGACGCATGGTGACCCATTTTTATATAAACTGCTGATGGGGGGCCCTAGGAGATGATTTGGGAACAACTTAGATGGGGTAATATTTTTGAAAATTTTCAAATATCGGAATATACACGAGTGTGGTGCCCTTTAAACAGTGTACACCCGCGGCAATAGGCAAGTATGTCAAAAAGAATACAGGTTCTCTTTAATGATATGTAGTAGGTTCGTTTTACACATTTGTTGGGAAGCATACAATTCTGGTCTCTTAGCTTGGCGACTGGGCACTCCTTATGAAAGCCAATAGGATTTGTTACATGGTCAGAGGTTGGAAATCTATATGTAAGTGACACATAATCTAGATCTGACCACCCTCATCTTTTAGAGCAATCCACTAATGGATAAAGTTTATATCATATGAACGCTGAATCCACAAAAATGTGAAACATGTGGAATTAACAAATTAGAAAGTGTTTACACTATCAATATAAGCATAGATTATAGGTAAATGCACTGACATTTGATATTTTTTTAGATTTATATTTAAGTAGGGACAAAAGTGAGGGTAAGAACCAAAACTATTACTTGTACAACAACAATGAAATTGCAGTACCAAGATGTAAATGGCCTAAGCAAACTAACATTCATGTAACAGAACTATACGTAGCAACATAAAAGGTGGTTACCGTAAGTGATGAAGATGCATGGCGATATGGAAACCAAGGCAACCTAACGCAAGCAGGAGTGAAAAGGTTATAAAAATCAGATGGTCAAATGAGTCTGTAATCAGCATGTATCAGCCTACTTATGTAATTACTGCAAATGTTATCAGGAGTAAAAAGGTTTAAAAAATCTGAAGATCAAATGACTCTGGATTCAACATGTATCAAGCTACTTATATAATTACTGCAATTGTTAAGTGAAAGCAACTTGAAGGGGTCAAAATATTGATGAGAAGCATACCAATTGAGCTGTGTTAGACCAAGTTAGATTATGAATTTATATTTGTCTATTTTAGAGGGTATCTAATTGTAACATTTATCTTTTTATATAGAGATCTTTGTAATCATAATTATTCAGTCAATTACATCATTATTATTCCAATCATATGGTTCTATATGGTATCAAGAGCCAGAACCTTGTAACCCTAGCTACTGCCTAACCTGCCGACAACCTTCCTTCTCCTCTTTTTTTTCCGGCCAACAACAACAACTCATAACAACAGCCTATCCTGGTCATCTCTAAACTAACATGGCCACTATTGCTCTCTTTACTACACAGGAGAAAACGACCCACAACTCCCATAAGTTCGCCTTTACACTATCTCCCACAAACTATGGGTATTGGAAGGCGATGATACAACCATTCCTGGTTTCAAATCTTCTATTCGGGTACGTGGATGGAACCATTCCATGCCCCGAAGCCACGGTTCAACTTGACCAGGCCACCACCGACAACCCTAGCTACGCCCGATGGATTGCCAATGATACTCACATGCGTATGCTTATTGTTTCCACTGTTTC
Organism: Flaveria sonorensis; assembly: GCA_025506505.1. NCBI lineage: Eukaryota > Viridiplantae > Streptophyta > Magnoliopsida > Asterales > Asteraceae > Flaveria > Flaveria sonorensis. The sequence continues at coordinate 8,057 of JACCIY010000728.1, read as the reverse complement.
TGAAGCCTCTTTTCAGCATATTCAAGGCCAAACTTCCAGGGATGTCTGGCTTTCCTTAGAGTGTGCGTATGCATCACAAACCGCCTCTCATTAATATATGTTGAAAACCCAACTTCTCAAGATATCAATAAAGGGTGATGAAAAACCTGTTGATTATTTAAGCCGAGCACAAGAATATGCAACTGCTCTCGCTAATACTGGTGAACCAGTGAAGGATAAAGATCTTGTCATGCTTGTTGTTTCTGGTCTTCGGGCTGAGACGATGGTTTAAAAGCCAATCTTTTGGCTCGCTCTCCGCCCATTACTTTTCATGAATTACAAGGCGTTCTAACTGATCATGACTTTACGCTTCACAAATCTACTGTCACACCTACTGATACTACCGTAAGCTTTTGTTACCACGGCTGGAAACCCACCCACAAACCCGACTGCAATCCAGTCTCAACTTACCAATCTGCATCTGTTAGTAGCCCAATTAGGGTATCAACTCAGCCCTATTGCTTTACCAACTTCTTAACCACATGCCTTTTTTGCTCCTCGTTCATTTAATACTTACCGCGGTAGCCGCCGTGGCAACTCACGAGGAAGTTCGCGTGGTAACTTCAACAATCGGGGTAGAGATAATACTAGAAGTTCACGTGACAGTAGTGGCTCTACCCGACAGTTTTCATGGGCATCTACTCAAAACACCATGTATGGTCACCACAATCGATGTGGTATAGGTCATCTTCTGTCTCAATGTCCAAATCAGCCAAGTTCTTCTACTCGACCACATCCCCAAGCCAACTATGCAGGCTACTCAGATTTGGATCCATATAAGGGGTTACTTGGTTTCCTGACACAGGTGCTAATAGCCATGCCAGTCTTGACTTATCTAGCCTTGACACTTCCGAGGTCTATCCAGGTAATGACTCTCTCCGTGTTGGTGACGGTAAGCCTCTCCCCATATTTCATATTAGTTCCTCTACAATCATCTCACCACATAAAACTTTTAACCTTTCAACATTATTTATGTTCCTGAACTTCAAAAGAACTTATTATCTATTCAAAGATTTTGCTATGATAATAATGTTTTCTTTGAGTTTCATTCTTCTTTTTTGTTGTGAAGGACGAGTCTACACACACTATCCTTCTCATGGGGCCAAGTGAACAGTGTCTCTACTTCATCTGGCTTCCTCATCTCCAGTCTATTCCCAAAGTCTCTTTCACTGCTACCAAAGCATCTTCAACTATCTAGCATCAACGTCTGGGACATCCTCATCAACGAGTTTTTCATTCTATTGTTTCACAGTGTTCTTTACCTGTTTCTATAAAATTGTCTTCTTCTTTATGTACTTCCTGTCAATCAGGAAAATCATCTAAACTTTCATTATCATATTCCAATTTTAAAAGTAATAATGTCCTGGATTTAATATATTATGATGTTTGGGGACCCTCACCCACCTTATCTCTTGATGGTTATCGGTTTTGTATGTTGTGTGTTGACCATCACTCTCGTTATATGTGGTTTTATCCGTTAGCACAAAAATCTAATGTTTACACAACATTTAAAAACTTTGTCAAAATGGTCGAAAGACAGTTCAACACTAAAATAAAAAGTGTTCAAACTGATTGGGGAGGCGAGTTTCGAAACTTAGCATCCTTCTTCACCTCCCTTGGCTTAATCCATCGACCATCTTGCCCTCACACAAGTGAGCAAAATGGTATTGTTAAGCGTCGTCACCATCATGTTATGGAAACCAGGCTTACCCTACTTGCTCAATCTAATCTTCCATAATGCTTCTGGCACTTCGCTTTTGAAACAGCTGTTTATCTCATCAACCGTTTACCCTCTCAAATTTCATCAAACAAATCACCTTTTCTCTTCAATCTTAAATCCGACTACTCTTTTCTTCGAGTCTTTGGTTGTCAATGTTTTCCATATCTTCGTCCATATAATCGTCACAAAATGGACTTTAGGTCTACTCCGTGCATTTTTCTTGGGTATAGCACTGTTCATCATGGATATCGTTGCTTTGATCCCACCAGTGAGCACATTTACATAGCACGTCATGTTTGTTTCAACGAGCATGTCTTCCCGTATCGCTCACCTTCCTCGCCACCCCCAACATCATCGTCTTATGTCTCAGTCTTTCCTACCCCTCCTCCCAATTCTCTCCTAAATCCACTCCTGTTCAGCCTACAGCTGATTCCACTCCAGTCCATTCTTTACCTCACACACTGTTGTCCATCCCGATCCTCCTATTCCCGAAACACCACCCACCTCATCAACTGAAACCGGAACAACACCTCCCTCACCACCACCACCTCCCCCTCCACCTCGGTCTCAGCCACCTAATCTTCATCCTAACCCTAAACGTACTGTTCTTTACAATCCAGCAGCCTACACTACCACTACTTCTCCTGACTTGCTTTTCGAACCCACCTCCTTTACTGTTGCCAACAAATCTCCGGAGTGGCGTCATGCCATGACCGAGGAATTTACCATGCTTTATAAGAATGGCACATGGTCGTTAGTTCCTTATGTTAAAAACACTAACCTTATTGATTGTAAATGGGTGTACAGGTTAAAACAGGATTCACAAGGCTTGCTGTAAAGGGTTCCATTAACAACCCGACATTGATTATCATGAGACATTTAGCCTTGTTGTTAAATCTACTACTTTACGGGTGGTTTTGTCCCTTGCTGTCGGTAATAAATGGTCACTCCGTCAATTGGATGTGCAAAATGCCTTTCTACATGGCGATCTAAAAGAAACAGTCTACATGAAACAACCTCCCGGTTTTGTGGACCCGAACAAACCAGAGCATGTGTGTCTATTACATAAGTCTGTGTACAGCCTCAAGCAAGCTCCTTGTGCATGGTTCAATCGTTTCTCCACTGCTCTTTAACAACTAGGTTTCTCCGGCTCCAAAACTAACCCATCATTGTTTATTCTCAATAAAGATGGGACCTTACTTATGTTCTCATCTATGTAGATGACATTATCATTACCGGTAACAATGATCAAATCATCGATCGTATCATTCATAGTTTGAGCTCCACCTTTCTAGTCAAAGACTTGGGTCAGCTTCATTATTTTCTAGGCATTGAGGTTATACACCATGGACCCAATATTGTCTTGTCTCAACGGAAGTACTTAATGGATATCCTTCACCGTTCGGGTCTCTCTGATTGTAAACCAGTTGATTCACCAATGAGCTCTCTCAAATTTAAAACATCAATGACAATCCTTTACTTTCAGATCCCACAAAGTATCGTCAGATTGTTGGTTCTCTTCAATATGCCACATTATCTGGACCGGATATTGCATTCGCTGTGAACATGGTATGTCAGTTTATGCATGCTCCGACCGAAAATCATTGGGCTGCCGTTAAACGCATTCTCCGTTATATAAAAGGTACCACTAACTTGGGTCTTTTGCTGCATCACAACTCCAGCTCCTCTCTGTAGGCCTTCACTGATCTCCACTGGCAGCCCGCTCTTGCTCACTCAGTTAAGGCCTAGTCTCGTGGACAACTCGTAAACAACGAACGGTGTCCAGATCTTCAACCGAATCAGAGTACAAAGCTCTTGCTGATACTGTAGCATAATTAATTTGGTTAAAGGCCCTTCTTCATGAACTGGGTATTATGACAGCTTCCTCACCACTCTCTGGTATGACAACTTAGGTGCCACCTATCTCTCCACAAATCCAGTGTTTCATGCTCGTACAAAATGTCGAAGTAGACTTCCATTTTGTCCGAGAACAGGTGGTTCAAGGTCCACTGAATGTTCAGTTTATTGCCACAAGTGATCAGATAGCTGATGTCTTCACCAAGCTGTTACCCACAAAACGATTTATGTCTTTAAGGTCCAAGTTGCAGGTCGTTCCCCGCCCTCAACTTGTGGGGGAATGTTAGACCAAGTTAGATTATGAGTTTTATATTTGTCTATTTTAGAGGGTATCTAATTGTAACATTTATCTCTTTTTATAGATCTCTTTGTAATCATAATTATTCAGTCAATTACATCATTATTATTTCAATCATGTGGTTCTATAAGCTGTAATCATACTATCTAAAAACATAAATCATGAAAACAAACAGCAACAATACGAGTAAAAACAACGTACAAAACCACGATATGCAAACGGGTGCGATGACATACCCAAACTGGTGCGATGACATACCCAAACTATTACTTGTACATCAGCAATAAAACTGTATTAGCAAGCTGTAACTGGCCTACATAGGACTAATATTCATGTAAAGGAAGTATACGTAGCCACGTAAAATTGACGCATACCATATTTCAATAATGTAACACATAAGTAAATACCTTTATTGTATATACCTGTAAGTATGAAAGATCAACGGGATATTTTTATGCATAATACTATACATGTGCTTACCTATATGTTGACAAAGAATACTTGCAAATTCTATACAGATCAGAAGGTTGCAGCCAAATCTAAATCAGTGTGTGGCATTTAGGCACACGTGTGATGTTTTCATGGAAAATCTAAGCCAAATTATCACAAAAACCAAGATGTAATGTCTAACAAAACACAGTTGCAGTGGCTTGCACGTACCATTATTCGACAGTGTAAAACCCAAAAAAACCTGCACTGCCTTTCACATACCTTATTTCAATAATGGTAAACAAAAGTACTTACCTTTATTGTGCATAGTTGTAACTAACAAAGATCGGCAGCTTGTGTGTAACAGAGTAGTGGACAGAATAACATGTGCAGAAGTAATATATTAAACGAACAACTACGGGAAAAATTATAGCAAACAAATAAGCACCTATTGCACTTTTCTTAACACTAACATTCATAACAACAAAAAAGCACCTAATTGCATCATATCATGATATACAACCTTAACATAAGTGTTTGAAATGTAGCTATTACTAAGGAAAGTTACGGTATCCGACAAGTTTGAGCGATGGTAATGATACTATAACCAGATGCAGTGTGTGTATGAGCATCCCGATCAGATCATGTTTTCTTTTTCCTCCCAAAAATGAGTAACTAATGACTTTAGTGTTTCACTTTCTAAGCCTGAAACGGAATATACTACTGTATTCTAATTGATATATGTATCGTTGTTCACTAAAGAGATGTAGTAATTTCAATGCATCAACTTATGAACGGGTCAAGTGGGTAAATCCAAATATATAAAAAAAATTACAGGTAAAATGGGTTTCACAAAGTGGGGTGGACATTTGAACCAAGAACGAAGATGAAATTGCCACCCTATAAATCGCTATACCTAATCTTCTTTCTTCAAAACAATAAGTCTTACCAAACAGACACAAAATCATATTTTATATAATAATTTAACATGTGTTAGCCTTAACTTCAGTTACCTTTTCAACATACATAACCTTTCAATGAATTTAAATATAATAAAATAATCAAAATTGGTAAGTCTATGAAGTTAGTAATAAAGTTAAAAATGTAGAGCATATTGGTTAAGGAAATAGCTACCAGAAATAAAAGACGGCTTATTTCAAAGTCTAAACTAAAAAATAGTGCCAAATATAGGATAATGAGAACAAAGTGCATTCAATGAAATCATGATCAAATACAAGTTAACAAAAAGTGAACATAGCTAAGTATATGTGGGTTGTTAAATTAACTGCACCATGTTTTGAGCGGCCATAGAACTTGCTGACCCATTTTAATATGTCACCTGATATCAACAAGAGAGAACCTAAGAAAATGGAGTAGGAAAAACCATAAAATACCATAACCATACAACCCAGGTCCATTGAGATGATGAAACTGCAATTACAGAAGCCTTAATGGAGGTAAAATTTGAGAGGTGGAGACCTCAATTTGAACTATTAATGGCCTAATCACGTACTAATGCTACCAAATCAACAAAAGAGGACGTAGAAATTATGAAGTGGAGACATGAATTGCAAGTATTATCGGCCTAATTAGCTACTAAGGGTACAAGATCAACAAATCAGAGTAACAAATACAGAGCACCGCAAAAAAGCGTGTTTGAAATGAAGTACCTGTAAACCACAAATCACAACCGACGTGGATGATATGTAAACGTAGCCCCGGGAAAGGTAGAGATGGATAATGTCCCCACCACCATTACGGTAGGATCAGCGGCGGAGCTTGAACGTCCCCGAAGGGGGGCGGGGGCGAAATTATTTTTTTAGGGGACGAACTCGATATTTATACAAAAATTTACACTACCGGGCCAAAAATTTACACTACCGGACTAAATTTAACACTATCGACGGAAAAAAGAGCCCCCCTCCTCCAGGGTAGGATGTTATGTTTAAAGAAAACATCAAAAATCACCAAGTCCATAATGATAAAGATGGGATTTATCCATTACACTTAATTTTATCAATAATGTTCAGATGATAGAAAAACCCATCAACATGTCTCTTAAAACACAAGTTGGTAAAAATGAATTGAAAATAAAAACGTATGTGCTCATTGTTAGAAAACAATACAATATATGAACAGAAACCGCAAAGCAGAAGTAATGAACCGGGCTTGTGTTTGACACAATTCCCTTAAACAGATTCACGTCTGTTCCCAGGGTACATCGGTTCGCAACAATGACGGTGCATTGCCGGATTTGCCACTTGCCTGAAATATTTACGGAACGATGCAGTGAGTTACGAAGTGTGTCTAGCAATGAACAGAATGTGTTATTTATGCACAAAATAACAACAATTAAGTGCTGCAATAACAACAATTAATTTCGTGGAAAACGAAGTGCCAAGAGTCAAAAACTGTTATGAGAAAACCAAGAGTCTGGCATGTCAATAGTTTCTAGAGCAAAATTAAACCATAACGGTTGGAGCAAAACCGGCTTCTCACGGACCCGGATTTTTGGAGTGGCATTCGTGATTCGTGTCCGCAGGCGACCCAAATTTTCCAGCCAGAAACCCGTTTTTGCACCCCCCCTGCGCGCGGGTAGGTCATGGTGTAAAAGGTATCATAAAGACATTCAATATCTTTCACCTTGTTTCCACATATAAACACATAATATTTCTTTTGTCACACCAATGTGGGACAAGGCTATTAGAGAGACTCCCTTTCACACCCTTATTTCCCAACAAACCCCCACATGAATGGGAGTCATTCTCAAAAACAATCGCATTCCGATTACATTTCAACGGTTGAGTTTTGCATACGACAGGTAGGTGTAACCCTTTGAACCTTCCCTCATGAAACGCACTTAGCTCATGGCTCTAAGTAGACATTGATGTCTTTGAACTCGTCTTCCGTTTGTGTGGACGACAATACGTTTCACACAAGACTCTTCCTGACAACGTCAAGTCCTCATAGTTGTGTCTGTTATGGTCCTGGACACGTGCCTGGTTCTGCGAGAGCTATTAGGTATGGTGCCCCAAACAATACCCTTCAAAGCGACCCCACTTCTCTCTCACATAGGTGATTCACCAAGAAAGTTTACCTCAGTCGAATCATTAAAAGTCATAGACTTAACCTTGATCTTTGTCACTTTCAGGAATGGACTAGGAAGAATACAAAGTCCTATAGTAGTCTCCCTTTTAAAACGTGGAGTGGTAATCGACTCTCCCCCACAGTGACCTCCCCTGTTCATACAAGTAGGTTGTCCTATTGAACTCAGATCTTGGGATCTCTAGTCAGCTGAGTTAGGTTTCCTTCGCATGAACTTGACCTCTCAAGGGCTTCAGTCCCATTCCCATGGAAGACTTGTAAACTAACTCTCTATTTAGGCCTTTCGTTAGCCGATCCGCAATATTATCCTTTGATCTCACATAGTCAACAGTGATAACTCCCGTAGAGATTAGTTGTCGTACAGTGTTATGCCTACGTCTTATGTGCCTGTTTTACCATTATACATTGTGTTATGAGCTCTGCCAATTGCCGATTAGCTATCACAATGTATGCATATGGCCGATGTCGCTTCGGCCATCTCAGTATGTCTTCTACAAATTGACGTAGCCATCTGCTTCTTCACCCGCTTTATCTAAAGCGATGAATTCCGATTCCATCGTGGATCTGGCAATGACCGTTTGTTTAGCCGATTTCCACTATATCGCTTGT
>JACCIY010000952.1:0-57677 GCA_025506505.1 Flaveria sonorensis | reverse complement strand
CAGATTTGCCTTATCACATCAGAAGTCACAATCAATTGGTAAGATCTCACCTGAATTGGTTCCCGGTCCTCCTTCCGGCTTAGGGCATCGGCTACCACGTTAGCTTACCGGGTGATAAATGAATCTCACAGTCGTAATCCTTTATGAGCTCCAACCATCGCCTCTGCCTCATATTAAGATCTTTTTGCTCAAAGAAATACTCAGTCTTTTGTGGCCCGTGATAATCGTATATTTGACACCATATAAGTAGTGTTCTCCAATGTTAACGCGAATACCACAACAGCCAGCTCCAGATCGTGGGTAGGGTAGTTCACCTCGTGAACCTTTAACTGTCGAGATGCGTATGCTATGACTTTACCTCGTTGCATTTGTACACACCTAACCCCTGATAAGAAGCATCAGAATAGACAACCAAGTCCTCATTCCCTTCCGGTAACGTTAACACTAGAGCTTGTGTCAATCTTTCTTTAACTCCATGATCGCATTCTTGACTGTCGCCCCATTCAAACTCCACATCTTTTCTCGTCAACTTGGTCAACGGTGGCAATGTTGGAAAAATCCTTGAAGAATCTCCGGTAATAACCCGCCAATTCGAGGAAGCTTCGGATTTTAGATGGCGTTTTAGGCGAATTCCACTTCGTCACCGCCTCCACTTTAGCAGGATCAACCATGATTCCTTCTGGGTTAATCACATGACCCAGAAACTACACCTCGCGTAACCAAAATGCGCACTTGGAGAATTTCACATACAACTTCTCCCTTCTTAGAGTTCCAGCACCTCGTGGAGGTGACAGGCGTGGTCACCCTCGTTCTTTGAGTAGATCAGGATATCATCTATGAACACTATCACAGATTTGTCGAGCATTGGTCGACAAACCCTGTTCATCAAGTCCATGAATGCTGCAGGAGCATTGGTTAGACCAAAAGACATCACGAGAAATTCATAATGCCCATATCGCGTCCGAAATGCAGTCTTTAGGATATCCTGCTCCTTAACCTTTAGCTGGTGATAACCCGATCGAAGATCGATTTTCGAGAACCAACTCGTGCCTTGCAGCTGGTCTAACAGATCATCTATCCGAGGCAACGAGTATCTATTCTTCACCATGAGCTTATTCAGCTCCCTGTAGTCTATACACATTCGCATGCTACCATCCTTCTTTTTCATGAACAACACCGAAGCACCCCAAGGAGAAATGCTCGGTCTGATAAACCCTTTATCGAGAAGTCTTGTAGTTGGGCTAACAACTCATTCAACTCTGACGGAGCTAGACAATATGGCACTTTAGCAATGGGCTGAGCTCCTGGTACAAGATCAATCTGAAACTCTATCTCCCGATCGGGTAGTACCTCTGTCAAGTCATCAGGGAACACATCTGGGAAGGCACACACCACGGGCACATTTGTCAACTGCACAGTTTCAGCTCTAGCATCATTAACGTATGCCAATAATGCTCCGCACCCTCATCTCATTAACTTCTCTACTTTTATCATAGAAATCATCTTCGGAACTTCACAGATTCTGTCGCCGTAAATCGTGACTAAGCTACCATCAGGCGCTTTCATCTGAATCAATTTCCTCTGACAAACTATATTGGCCTCGTAGGCGGCTAACCAGTCCATACCCAACACAACGTCAAATCCTCCTAGGGTCATAAAAAATAACCTAGCGGGGAATCTATGACCTTCCAATTCTATGCTACAATCCTCTAAGGCCTCAGTTATCTTAGTAGTCTTTCTAATGACAGTTTCTACTTCAAACACATGATCTATTTCTTTGGCCTTAGCATTCATCACATCACAGAAGGTAGCAGCTATAAAACTCTTACTTATACCAAAATCAAATAGAATAGAAGCAAGTATGTTGTTAACTGGGAACAAACCTGACACAACATCTGGTTCCACTCTTGCCTCCTCTCTGGTCATCGTGAAAGCCCTAGCCTTAGCCCTTGGCTTGTCAACAGCTTTCTTTTCCTTCTCAGTCTCCTTTCCCTTAGCCGAGTCAACCACTTTCTCCTCGTTACACTCTCGGCTGTAGTGTCCCAACTTGCCACAGTTGTAGCACTTTACCTGATTAGGGCAATCCTTGGAGAAATGCCCCCATCTTTCCACATCTGAAACACAGACTCGAATCGAGTCTGCATTCGCCAGCATGCTTTCTCCCACATTTCCGGCAATCACCGGACGATTCCACCTTCATCTTTTTGGCCTGAGCAGCAGACCTCTCATTTCTTATTGCTTCACATTTCTCGACCAACTCTTCTTCTTTGCTCCTCAACGGGCTCATCAGTCACCACATCATCATACACTATCCCACTCAACTCCACCAAATACTCAAAGGTCTTCGGCCTGCTTGCTTCATATATGTCCTGACTTTGAAGGCAAACCCTGCCCATAACACTTCATCCTCTTCTCGTCAGTACTCACCAGGTGAGGCACCAACCTGTTTATCTCTTTAAAGCGAGATGTGTACTGCCTTTGGGTCATACTTCTAGCTTTAAAACCCAAAAATTCCCTTTCCACCCTGTCGATCTCATTCTGAGGGTAGAACTTTCTCATTACCATCTCTTTCAGGTCATTCCACTTCAAGTTCCTGAACTCACGAGTATCCTTCGTCTACTTGATGGTGTTCCACCAATGAATAGCTTGTCAACAAATGAGTGAGCTACAAACTTCACAGTCTTGTCAGCCCTACAATCACTGATCTCAATCACCGCTTCCATCTCAGACACCCACTTGAGAGTGGCAATGGCACCACCCTTGCCATCCAGGGATGGAGGATTGCACCCCTTGATGATGCGATACGAACACCCTTTGGCTAAATCCCCATCAGTTTCATCCCCCTCGTCCTTCCATCCTTCCCCGAGCCTTCCCCGGTACCTTCACTATTTTCTTGCTAGCTTTGTTCTTTGCCTCCAAGTCCACTCCTTGGTTGCCTCCTTCATGGCCTCAGTCATGATCGAAGGCATGATGTCCTAAAGGATCTTGTGGACCTCTTTGGCGATAGCCTCCTGACAACAGGCTCCATGGTAATCCTCTCTTCAGAGTGATGAGAATATCCTCGCTAGCAGTGTGAAAAGTGTCCAGAAGCACCTCTTCAGTCGTGCTTTTGGTTCCTGATGACTGGTGGTCTACCCCTACCACACGAGCGCTTTTCTTCCAGCCCTAGCTTGCTATAAGATACAAAGGCTAACATTATCATTCCAGTTAATAGTTCAGATCATGTTAAGTAATGTAAGTTTCTAATGACAGTGGCCAGTGTAATTAACTACTTACTTTACTCTTCATGCCCTAAACATTTCCTATCCTGAGTCACATCAGCACTCAATCCACTATAACCTCAAGGAAACTAACAATCATAACTTTCCTGGCATGGAGCTACTGGCACTGGCATCCTTTAACGATCCCATTCTCAGTTCGAGTCTAGACATCAGAGTGTCTAAATCTTTCAAACTATGGCTCTAATACCAACTTGTAAGGCCCCAGTCCGGGAAACCTCATAGTTGGATTTGGAGATCAGAACACAAGTTCTTGAACATCAAATTTCATTAATATACCAGCTAAATGTACACAAATTTCGGGTTTAACATTACATCAAAAGATCACTGGCTAACTAACAAAAGTTCAATGCTAGGATGCCTGTCTTGATCACGTGCCAGGTAGCACTATCCCATCCATGACAAGCTCACCAAAATGTATAGCATACTGTCAATCTAATATGCATACAAAAGTCAGCAACGCTGAGTGAGCTCTAGGTTTACTTTAACAAAGGGTAAACATACATTAACATCATAAAAACTTTACCTCGTTCGTCATCAACATCGTCATCGAACTCGTCGATAACCAAACTTTAACTTTAGCTTTTACTTTAACGATTACTTAATCGTTACGTTACCCACACATTATCAAATACTTTAGCATCGCGTTACCCATACTTTATCTTTACTTTAGCTTAATCGTTTACTTTATCTTTTGAACTTAGCACGAAGCTTAGTTCCTTTACCAGGTGTGAACACAACAAATGTCATTCTCCTTTAACTGTATGGGCATACCCAAAGTATAACCCCTATGTAAGCCACCGATGTGTAGCTCCTATGCGAGAATGCACAAAGCAATCTCCTTTAATGGCATAGGCATACCCAAAGTACACCCCTATGTGAGCACACCGATGTGTAGCTCCTATGAGAGAATGCACCAGGCATATCTCCTTTAGCGGCACGGGCATACCCAAAGTATACACCTATGTGAGCACACCGACGTGTAGCTCCTATGCAAGAATGCACCAAGAATATCTTCTTTAGCGGCACGGGCATACCCAAAGTATACCCCTATGTGAGCTCACCGACGTGTTGCTCCTATGAGTTGCTTGCAAGACTTTTTTAGCACTTTAACATTTTCACAGTTGTGCTTTATCGGGTAACAGGGTAACTGTTCTTTAGCGTTTCACATGTGAATTATCATCGTTCTTTAGCCTTTAACTATCATGATATATATATAATATATCTTCACTCATCATTAAGTCATTATTAACGCACGCTTACAAGGTAACATATCATGTAACAGTCCAAAGTTTTCGCGCGAGTACCCACATTTCGCGTGAGAACTTCTCACTCCGAGCGACAACTCCTCCTTCGCGTGTGACACATCATCATTAACGCGGGAGGACATCATCATTCATGCGAGAACTTTCAAAAAGTAACCGTTAGCCGTGAAAACTACTTTTCGCGCGAGAACTCGCCTCTCGCGCGATAACTTTATTGCTGCACACAACTTTATCCACAAGTTATCGCTCCTTTAACCACTTTAACATGCAAAACATGCAATAACAGTTATAAACATCATTCTTTAACAAAAAAATCATGAAGTATGCATATTAGCCCCAAAACATGGATAAAACACATAAAAGAGGGGACTAGAACTCACCTTACGATATCTTTGCACACGAGCAACACAAAACCGAGAGTGTTTCAAGCTAAAAGCTACATAATCATGTGCAATATCATTACATATGGTTCATACATGCATAAATACATCGAATATCTATGAATACATACCTTAGACACCACCTAGCACCAACTCCCTTCTTGACAAGCACAACAGCAGGACTTTTCGCATGAAGTAGAGAAGATTGGGTGTATGGGCCAATCTCTAGTGTCTCTCTCTCCTCGCAACAGTTCTCGCGCGAGAACTTCTATTCACTTGAAAACTGCCTCCACGCAAGAACTTGATCACTCGCTCGAGAACTCTCTCTTTCGCGCGAGAACTTCACCTTCAACCAAAAATTTGGGGCATTACACTCACTTGTAATGGTCCATACTTAGCAACCTCCATAAATTCACATTGATATGGACTCACTCATACAAAGTTTTTTTGAGGAGGGTATTCCAAGGGCTATGTCATCCCCATCTCATCACTCTGAGAACCAATCATGGGATGGAGGTATGATGCTAATAGAAGAGCCCTGATACTACATAGATTTTAGGGGCAGCAAGAGATCTTCAACTTTTAGGCATTGAACTACTATGACAGTCTTCTTAGTCCATATGTCACTTGACAACCTAAGTCAACATAGGCAAGTTAACAGACTCGCTGAGAGGATTCAAGACATGATTGTTGAAGAGTTCAGATATAGAAGAAGACAAAGTCAACCAGGCAATGTCATTGGTCAACCTTGACTGAAGGGGACCTTAAGATTTGGTGGACCTTAAGATTTGCTTTGAAGGGGAAACCTTGACTGAAGGCCCATTGATAGAACCTATGAACCTTATCACATGAACTACTTTAACATTCTCTATTCTCAGTGAGGCACCAGCTGGTGAAGATGCTTCACAACCTCTCTCTGGCCAGAGCTTGACTGCTGAATCAAGCAATGAAGGCCAAAGCTCTCTCCACCTTGAGTCACCAAGGCCTGTGAGTGAAAAAGGGAAAAGAAAACTGACTTCTGAGGAGATTAAGGAGGAGAAAAGAGAGAGGAAGAGGAAGCTAAGGGGAGGAAGTTCAAGAGAGTCTCCAGCCTTCATGGAAGCTGCCATCAGGGCTACCCTAGGCCAAATACTTTGGATGATGAGTTGAGGGCAGCCAGAATAAACTACTTGGGGACCAAAAACCACAATATGGATGAACTACTCTCTCTCCCCTTAAATTAACTGAATGAACTGGCTGACAAGAAATTGTCCAAAGGGAAAAAGGAGACAGAAAAGGCTCTACAAGCATGCTCCTACCCTCTCCCTAGTTCATGAATGTCTTGAGATAGAGGCTGTGGCAACTGCAAAACCTCAGGAAGCTGATAGACTGAACATGATCAACTACCTGAGTGCCACAGGACTCTATCAGGCATCTACAAAGTCAAGAGCCATCATCCAAAAGAGCCAAAAGAAGTCTGCTGACAAATAAAGGATGATGAGCTTCTTGAACCTATATGGATTCTCTGGAAGGAGGCTTGGTCCAATGTCTCTATCCACTATGGATGAGCATATCAGAGTGATCAAGCAGAAGATTAAGAAGGGAGAGCTTGTTGACTTGCATTCTCCACCAAGTCCAGCTCAACCTAGGTAAAGGTTGAACCTCTTAAAACAACACAACCTGGACCTAGAGCTGAATCTCAGCCAACTTCATCTTTTGATCCACAATAAGGCCCTCTTCTCTTTCCTTCTAAACATGTAAGAGAAGAGAACGCAACTGAGAGAGACACGGTAGCATAACTTGGTGCTGAAGACCAGTCCTCTCAGTTAAAGACATCAAAGAGGAGGAAAAGGATGGCCATAAAGAGTTTTCCCATGAAGAATTCAAAGGCATCCACCTCCAAACCTCAAGAAGAGTCAGAGCAACCTGAGGTAGTGCATGAAGAGGCTGCTCAACCAACTCCAACTCAAGTAGAGCCTCCTGCAACTGGAAGACCCATCTTGTCCTTGACCTTTGCTACTAATCCAGACAGCTGGTATGCCATCAGAGATCAAGGAGGTCAAGATGTCTATTTTTGGCAAGACATGCTTGATCTTCCTCTACATGATCACTATGACATGAGAAGGTATTATGAGAGTTTGAGGGATCCTGACCAGATGATGAAGAAAGGAATGGTTTTGATCCTAATAAGGACTGCCAACATCTAAATAACTTCTCTATTTTGTTAGCATCAGCCTAGGGGGAGTTTGTATGGTTATATCATAAGGCTGATGCAACCAAAGAAACAAAAACAACCAGGAGCTTCTTGCATGCATGCACTGATGTACAAGGTAGAAGTTACTTTAGAAGTTTTACACTCCTCAACAGAAATTATTCTAAGTGTAAAATCTTCCAAAGCCAAAGACCAAATCTTCTGAAGCGTAAGATGAAGTCTTCCAAAGCTTCAAAGACAAAGTCTTCCAAAGCCAATAAAGTGAAGACTGATTTCTTCTGAGGACAGAGAGAACATGCTTTCTCTGATCTACTTTTTTATAATGCTGACTTACATTTCGCTGTAACTTTGAAGACTCACCAACTTGCATGAGTTAGTGAATAGGTCCATGCTTTTGTAAATTGTAGATTATGGTCTTTAGTCTGTAACTTTCTACATTGTACCTTTTATCCTTTTATAATATATTAGGATGTGAGCTATAGCATGTCATAGTCACTAGTCAAAAGGCAATCTGCCTTTGACTTTACATTGATCTTGTTGTCTAGATTACTATTTCCAGTTGGCCTTCGAAGTATGAACGGCTATAGGATGTATTATAAAGTAGCTCAGGTACTTTTATTTCTTTTTATGCTTTGTAACACTTGTAAAAGAACTCGAGATCAATATACAGCATTCTTGAAAACCATACTACTCTGTTGTTTTTTCTTAGTTCTGTCTCATTTACTTGTGTTCTTAGTATCATTTACACAAACCCAGTTCCCCATTTGATTTTTTAAGTGTTCTAACACTCTCCTCATTTTGAGACTGACTGTATTGACCACCCTTTAACCAGTCCTGCACATATGATTATGCCTCCACGTATAAGGAAAGATGAAAGAATGCATGATGCAAAAATACAAAAAAACGATTTGAAGAAGGGCAAAAGGTATGGTTATGAAATTAAAGGCTAAAGCGTTTTCTTGGGAAACTGAGGGACACTATGTGAAGAGGAAATTGAGGACTTCGGTGTTAACTTGCGTCAAGTGGTGAATGGCCATCGCGTGGTAATCATTTAGTGTTTAATTGATCTAAATGTGTGATTTTACATTATGATTGTTTTGGAACAAGTTCACTTTGTTTGTGTTTTGTTCAAGGTGTTTGAAAATTAAAAGAGCTTAATTGGAAGCAAAAGAAGCAAAACACGAAACTACTAGGACTGAAGTGGTAAATATCAAAAGTTACAAAAAAGGCACAGTAAGACTTATACCGATGTATGATACGCGGGTTATGGGTGTATAATACATCGGGCAACGTATGGGTGACGTATTTGTGGACATATTTGGAAAAAAATTACATAATGTTGGGCGTCAAAGAACATGGGTAGGCGTATTATACGCAGGTGTCCTAATAGCTTCCAGATTTTATGGATTTTCTAGTTATCTAAACCAAATTAACCCTAATTCGAACTACAACTTCCCCCACACAAAATCTAGCAAATTCAAGGAGATTTTTGGTGCTTTGAAGCCTCGTAACATCCTCCACATTATCGTTGATCATCATTGGAAGCAAGATTGAAGATTTAATGAAGATGATGCATGGCTAGGCTTTCTTGATTGCTTTCTAGAGTATGATTTTTGTCAAGTGAGAAAATGGTATGCTTTAAACTAGGTTTTTGTATTGAACAATGGATTATTGATAGAAGTTTATGTTTTGGTTAATTTAAAATGTTTGCTAGTAAACAAAGTTGTGTGCTTTATTATCAGTTTTCGGTTTTCTTGTATTGTGAGCTCATTAAAAAAAGTAGACAACTTGATTTAGGTATATTAGTAATCTTATGCATGAACGAGTCTTTAAAGATTGTTCTTTGGTTATCACATTAACCAAAAGTAAAATCTTAAAGTTTAGTTCTTACCAACCCTAGGTTAAACATATCAATTATTGATCTTGCGGCATTGGAAACCCGGAAGTGATGTTTTCTCATTATTGAAATTAATTCAATCCAAAGTTTGTTGTCATTCAATTCATCAAAAGTTCCAATTTTTAATTGTAAAGTTCGTGTCTTTAAGTCAATCGATTCATATTGGTTAAACACTTTCCATAAATTCCCTTCGGAGACGACCTTGCTTACCCTTTCGGGTTAAAGTTGTGCAAGTTGCAAACTTGCCCATTATGGGATTTAAAAGAAGCATGGCCTCCCACACCCCCCATTTTGCCACATCTGCTTTCGGCTGCAAGAAGATAGAAGAAGAAGTTCCAACCGGATTTTAGCATGAGAAACCTGGAATTCTCATAGAAGGTGAAGCTTTCTTGTATTTTCTGCTCGGTTTTTAGCTGTGTTCGAGCTCCTGGACTGATTCTTACGTGTTTCTTGTGTTGGCTATTTTTTTCAGTGTGGTTAGGTGCAAGAACTCCCAATTGCTCTCGGTCTGAAGAAGTCTTACTCGAAAGCTGCTAGAGGTGAGTTCTAGATTTCCCCTATTTTACTTGTTTTAAACTGGTTTGGGGCTGAAATACATATTAACTGAATTTTTACAACTGAAGCTTGAGTTTTCTGCATTTTCGCATCTGATGTGTATGCGATGTGTGTGGTTTTAAATGCCTTCTTTGATGTTGCATAGTTGTAAGCTCTGTTCTAAGTATTTAGCATGTTAGATTGATACTAAGGACTTATTAGAATGATGATTAAGAACTGGAAATAGCATAAGTTTTATTGCTGGTTGGTTTTCGCAATAAAGGTAGCTAGTATTATCTTGTTTTTGTTCGAGTCTTGACAACCAGATTAACGGTCCACCACGATTCTTAGGGGCCGCCAAGGGTTTGTGTAACGGTCTGCTAGTAATATTCCATTTTCAAATGTGAATATTCCATTTAAAAGATTCTAATATTTCAATTATTGGTCGGGGGTGGACAGCCAAGGCTAGCTTAATGGTCCACCAAGGACCCAAGAATGACAGATTCAGTTTAAAAGCCCAAAAATCAGGAATTCAGTTACTTGCACCTCCATCTCCGCTCTTTCTCTCTACAAACGCTATACATCAGGGCACTCTCTCGTTAAAATCTTGATGGTTGGAAGGATCGTTCGAACATTTGGAACTCATATTTGCATTCCTTGACAACGTTTTTCATGGTCCTGCCACTAGAAACTCTTGATTTTGCTAGTAATATTCAATTCCCTCTTAATACGAGTTACTCCTATAAATAAGCAGCAATGTGATATGTGAAACTTTGTTTCAACCTTAGATTGTTTGGTGGTGGGCCCGTCAGCATATAAAGGCTATTGTGTGCTCTAGATATGTTATTGTAAGATTCTAAACCTTCATATTATGCATCGATATGGATTTTAGGGTAAATCGGCTTTTTGGAAATAATATGAGATTTGGTAAAAGGATTTTGCATGGGACAATGTTTTATTTTAGGTCTGTAATGGGTAATATAATGACATCTCATAATCATGGGTTAGCCATGGGAAATACACACAAAAGGGATTCCGTGTTGTGGCCGGTTAAGTCCATCTGGTCATTAGTTGAGCACATGCATGGACCATAGCTTATGAATGGAATATCGACCAGGTCGGGGGACTCTACTTGAGGTCACTAGTGTGACTAAGGGTGGGTCGTGTAAATCGCCCTAGGTAACAAAACCAAAGGAATTCTATATTTGCGGTAGTAATAAACTGATGGGCATGTCATTGTGTTTTAGGGTCGTATTACGCTTATTGTACTAGCCGACTAGTCTGTGGAAACTCTCGGGGAGCTCATCGTTGGAAGTCTAACTCTTCCCTTTTCCTAAAATGATTTTGTGGCCGTATCCAAGGTGGTTACACCTTTTTTTCAAATGGTTTGATGTGTGATGGTACGATAACTTTTCCCCAATGGGCTGACATACTATAGCTTATGGACGTCTAGAGTTGGCCACTATTAGTTACGCGCAAATCATTAAGGTGTGAGGATGGGTTCAAGATTAAATCATTAATCTCCTTGGGGCATACGTGCATTTATTGGATCCATCTAGGTAGGAGCGGTTTTAGAGCCAAAATTGTGATCCTTTGGGATTAGTTTAATTATCGTGAAAGGTCATAAGGGATGCCTAATATCATGTGTCATGACTTGTCGGGATTTGGTTAGTCAGATAGCCTTTATCCCACCCACTGTCCTTATGAAACATGATGTGGCATGAATGTTAAGGTATACTTCCATATATGTGAGGGTGTGAGTGAGATTTGATTTGAAAAACAATGTTCTTACACACAATGTTATAATGTTTAACTAGTTTAGTGCATTGTTCATGACTCATCAATAATGTTGTTGTTGAGATGCTTAGCTTGTGATACCGGAGCAGGAGGTGCCATGAGGCGCTAGCTAGGTCAAGGATACTTAGTGGTTATGATTGAATAAGAACTTCATATTGAAGATATAGGCTAGGTTAAAGCTACCTGGGGTAGTATGTGTAGTATCTATTTTTACTATCTGTAATATAAAGACCAGGATATCCTCACAACATTCAATAAATGATCGTATGGCATAAAATAAATGCAGAATGAATAACAAACCAGATCAAGTTAAATCGATGTGAACAACAATATATATATGGTTTTCACTTCCATTATGTTTGTTTCAATAACTTTAAAAAACATGGAAATTAAAAGTCTTACACGTTACACATCAAAATGAGCTATATATACGAAAACATAAATTTTTAACCTAAACACCAAGTTCTTGCACCATTATGATTTTTTTGGTCCAACATGTTCTCACACAATTCCAATTTTTTGCACCGCGAGAAGTTTTCGCATAGATTGAGATTTTCATATCTTGAGCGTTATTTCTTGTCCTGTATAATATCCTAGGCTCAGCGAATTAAATGATTTTATTAATTCATAGCGTAACACATATTATATCCTCCATAAGCCTACATCTTCTTACCATTGCCTTGTTTAACATCCAATCGAATTGACTAGCTATAAAATGAATAAATAAATCAACTTCAATTGGGCAAGATTATAGTTTAAGCAAATCCTCCTTCTTGAACTTTTGTAAGTCTTTAAAATCCATAATCCTAAACTCTTTGTTAGCACAATATATGACTGCAGGCCCTGAATCCTTCTCGCATACCCATCTCATCAGCTTATTCAAACTATTGCCCAGTTTTGGAGTAACACCCAGAAATTTAAAAGAAAGAAAGTAAAAAAAAAAGAAAAATAAAGAAAGGTGAAATATCCCAAGTCAAGGGGTTAAAGTTGTGCAAGTGGGAAACTTGCCCATTATGGTATTTAAAAGAAGCATGGCCACCCACACCCTTCATTTCGCCACATCTGCTTTCGGCTGCAAGAAGAAAGAAGAAGCAGTTCCAACCGGATTTTAGCGTAAGAAAGCTGGAATTCTCCTAGAAGGTGAAGTTTTGTTGTATTTTTTGCTCGGTTTTCAGCTGTGTTCAAGCTGCTGGACTGATTCTTACGTGTTTCTTATGTTGGCTATTTGTTTCGGTGTGTTTAGGTGCTAGAACTCCCAATTGCTCTCGGTCTCAAGAAGTCTTACTCGAAAGCTGCTAGAGGTGAGTTCTAGATTTCCCCTATTTTACTCGTTTTAAACTGGTTTGGGGCTGAAATGCATATTAACTGAATTTTTACAACTGAAGCTTGAGTTTTCTGCATTTTCGCATCTGATGTGTATGCGATGTGTGTGGTTTTAAATGCCTTCTTTGATGTTGCATAGTTGTAAGCTCTGTTCTAAGTATTTAGCATGTTAGATTGATACTAAGGACATATTAGAATAATGATTAAGAACTGGAAATAGCATAAGTTTCATTGCAGGTTTGTGTGAACATCTGCATTTATTGAGTGTTCAACCGCATCGGTTGAATGTTCCCTCGCATAAGTCTTTCGTTCATCCGCATTTGCTTTTGTTCTTCCGCATTTGTATGTGTTCATCCTCATTTGTTGATCTTCGTCCACATTTGTTGAACTTCAATCGCATTGGTTTTATGTTCAATAGCCAAGTATTTTGTTCATCCGCATTTGGACTTGTTCATCCGTGTTTGGACATGTTCATCCGCATTTGGTTCACCCGCATATCTTTAGACACTTGGAATATTTTTTTGAGATTTTCATCCACATTTGCTTGTCCGCATTTGCTGAACATTCAGCCGCAATGGCTTATGTTCATCCGCATTTATTTGGGCACTTAGGATTTTCTGGAATCTTGGGAAGTAGAAAATAATGTTAAGTTCTGTAATGTTTTGGTGGTTTATGCCTGTTGATGTTATGTATGATTGTGGGCTGTTTTTGATGTTCTATATTACGTATTATTATGCGACTTTACGAGGTGTGTTACGTAAAGTATTATCATAATGAAAGTGAAAGATGAAGTTAATGAAAGTGGAACGTAATGAACAAATGAAAAGTCTTGCAAGCAAATGAAAGGAGGTTCACAACTCATTGAGGGGTTGTTAGCTCAACTGTGTACAGTTTAGCTAACCCATGAGGATGCACACAGGGGTCAATCCTTGTGATTGACTAACATGTATGAAACGGGACCCTTGTCGCTTGCCCCGGTACTAGGTCAGGCTTCGTGCACAATGTTAGGTGTCTATTTATAGACTTCGGCCATGTACCAGCTTTGTGCACAATGTTCGGGATATAGCATATGACATTGGTCTAGATGAAAATGGAAAATAATAATAAAAAGCATGAAAATGAATGATTA
This sequence comes from Flaveria sonorensis, assembly GCA_025506505.1. Classification (NCBI taxonomy): domain Eukaryota; kingdom Viridiplantae; phylum Streptophyta; class Magnoliopsida; order Asterales; family Asteraceae; genus Flaveria; species Flaveria sonorensis. The sequence goes on along the minus strand of JACCIY010000952.1, from coordinate 43,883 downwards.
TGATGGATAAATATTATCTAATTATATGCATGATGGGTGATCACGATAAAAATAAAAGGGTAAGTTTTCACGAAAGCAAAGTATTTTATTTATAAAACTAGAACTCACTCAGCAACTCTGACTTTTATATGCATTTTCAGTTGGCAGGTAATGTTGTTGCTGAGGATGGCATGGAGTTGAAGCTACTTGGCAAGCAAAGACTGGCATCCATCTCATGCAAAAATAATATTGTTGTTTTGTAATACAACTAAGTATTCTTTTGTAACTTCAATCAACGATGTATTACTTGGCAAAAGTAATTATTAATATATGAAATGGTTTTTGATAATTCTCCTGCTATAATATTTTCTTATGTTCATATATTTTAAATGAGTTATAATAACGAATGATGCTATGAATGACCAACTATGGGGTCTCCGGTATCAGGGCCTTACAAGTTGGTATCGAGCCAAAGTTTAAGAGAACTGGGTCAATTATTTTCAAAAAAAAAAAGCCTAAACTTAAATTAAGAATGGGACCAAATGGAAGGTTTCCAGCCCAGGTAGCTACGTGCCATCAGGTAAATTTTCATAAAGTTTACTGGTATTATGTGCGTGTACTATCTGATTTATGTGCTCTTAGTAGATTTGGATACTGATGTAGTCAGGATAGGAAATGCTTAGGGGATGAAGAGTAAAGTAAGTGGCTAATCACAATTGGCCACTGTAATTAGGGACTTACGATACTTGACACAATCTGAGCTATTACCTTGAATGACCGTGTTGGTGTTTGAATCTTATAATGTTTAAAGGATGGCTGGTTGTAGATCTTCGAAGGCTTCTTGAGGTGGAGTACAAAGTGGTCGTGGTGCTGGACAATATGCCCTAAGGAACAAGGCTAAGACTGCTAAGACGACTCCTGTAGAGCCCGAGCTTCATCACCATGAAGGCGGTGATGAGAGTGCTAACCTGAGAGCCTTGTGAAGGAGGCAATAGTAGAGGAAGTTCATCAGGTCATGCAGACGATTCTACCGTCTATAGTGATCGAGGTTATTCGTGCTGTGAGGGAGGATGAAAAGAAAGGGAAAGAGGAGAGGAAGAAAACTGTTAGGAGAGGGTTCAGGTGAAGGGGAGCAACCAGAAACTGAGATGGTTGTCTCCAGTGACGAAGAGGAAGAGGAAGCGGTGCAGGAAACTACAAAGGGGTGCAGCTATGGGGCATTCCAAAGATACAAGCCCCTGACTTTTGATGGAAATAGGAACGCTGCTGCTGCTCACCGATGGGTGAGAGAAATGGAGGCTGTGTTGGATATTAGCGAGTGCCGAGAGGATCAGAAGGTAGAGTTTGCTACCCACTCATTTATGGATTCAGCCTTGTGTTGGTGGGACAATATTGTCCAGGCCGAGGGTAGCAGGGCAATTGGGAGAACGAGGTGGAGTGAACTAAAGAAGATGGTGGAACTCGATAAGATTGAGAGAGAGTTCTTACAGTTGGAGGCGGGAACCATGACACACCAGCAGTACATGACTAAGTTCAATGAGATGGCAAGGCTGGTGCCAGATCAGGTGACGCTTGTGTCATGGAACCTTAAGAGGTACATTCAGGGTCTGCCAACGGACATCCGCAGACACATGATCGCCGCCGCCCGGCCGAGTACGTTTAGGTCGGTGGTTGATCTGGCCGGGAGGGTGTATGAGAAAGGGAGGAGATGGCAGTAGTAGAAGTGAGTAAGAAGGGTGGTGGTGACAGGAACTACAACGGGAAACGATTTGGTCATGGTGGTTTCACCCCTAACAACAAAAAGGTAAGGGTGGATGATCAGAGGGTAGTGTCAGTGGGTACAGGGACGAAGAGGTGTGGGAAGTGCAGGAAGAAACATATGGGAGAGTGTAAGTGGGGACTAAACGTCTGCTTCAAATGTGGGAAGCCTGGTCATATGGCAAAGGATTGTAGGGTGATGAGGTGCTACAACTATGGTGAAGAGGGCCATCTGTGCAGGGATTGCAGAAAACCGAGGGCTGAGAACTCCGTGGTGAGAAAGGGGATCAAGAAGGAGAAGGAAGGGCAGAGGGCAAAAGCCAGAGCATTCACTATGACCCGGGAGGAGGCTAGGGTGGATCCCGATGTTATATCAGGTACCTTCCTGGTAAACCAAATTTGTGCCTCTATGCTTTTTGATTCTGGTGCTAGTAAGAGTTTTATGTCTACTGCCTTCTGTGCTAAGTTGCCTGTTAGAAGTAGAAGTATTGATGAACCCTTTGATGTAGAAACTGCCATTGGTAAGTGTACCAGGATTATTAATCTGATAGAGGATTATGACATAGAGTTGGAAGGCCATAGGTTCTCTGCTAGATTATTGGTGATGCCGTTAGGCTGATTCGATGTGGTTCTAGGGATGGATTGGTTAGCAACCTTTGAGGCAAACATCGTGTGTCACAAGAAGATGATTTGTTTGACCGCACCTGATTGGAGTTCGGTGACGATTTACGGCGATAGGGTCAGTACGGTTCTGAAGGTAATTTCAATGGTGGTGGTAGAGAAGTGCATGAAACATGGGTGTAGTGCCTACCTGACTTATGTGAATGATGTGGATGCGTCAGTACCATGATTGTCCAACGTACCGGTCGTGTGACTTCCCGGAGGTATTCCCGAAGGATCTACCAGGTGTGCCACCGGACCGCGAGATCGATTTCCAGATTGATTTGATACCTAGTGCTTAACCTATTACCAAGGCAACGCATCAACTAGCTCCCTCTGAGATGAAGGGATTGCTGGATAAGGGGTTTATCTGACCGAGTATCTCTCACTGGGGTGCTCCGGTCCTGTTTGTAAAGAAGAAGGATAGTAGCATAAGGATGTGCATCAACTACCGTGAGTTGAACAAGTTGACGGTGAAGAACCGGTATCCACTACCAAGGATTGATGACTTGTTTGATCAGCTCCAAGGTGCTAGTTGGTTCTCAAGGATAGATCTCTGATCTGGTTATCATCAACTAAAGGTTAAGGAACAGGATACCCACGTGTTTCGGACGCGATATGGGCATTACAAATTCCTCGTTATGTCTTTCTGTTTAACCAACGCGCCAGCTTCTTTTATGGATCTGATGAATCGGGTGTGTCGGTCGATGTTGGATAAATCAGTGATTGTGTTTATCGATGATATCCTGATTTATTCGAAGAGAGAAGAAGAGCATGCCGGTCACATTCGCGAGGAATTGGAGGCGCTTAGAAGAGAGAAACTGTATGCTAAGTTCTCCAAATGCGCATTCTGGTTGCGGGAAGTTCAGTTTTTTGGTCATGTGGTTAATTTTGAAGGGATTATGGTGGACCCGGCAAAGGTGGAGGCGGTGATGCAATGGAAAACTCCAAAGACGCCATTCGAGATCCGCAGTTTCTTAGGTTTAGCGGGCTATTATAGGAGATTCATCCAAGACTTTTCCAAGATAGCCTCACCATTGACCAAGTTGACCCGCAAGGAGGTGAAGTTTATATGGGGTCGAGAACAGGAGAATACTTTTGATGAGCTAAAGACGAGATTGACTCAAGCTCCTGTCTTAACATTACCCGAAGGGAGTGAAGACTTAGTGGTCTATTCGGATGCTTCTTATTTGGGGTTGGTTTGGCGTTGATGCAGCGAGGGAGGGTAATAGCCTATGTGTCCCAACAGTTGAAAACTCATGAGGCTAATTACCCTACTCATGACTTGGAGCTAGCGGCTGTGGTCTTTGCATTAATGATTTGGAGGCACTACTTATACGGGACGAAGTGCACTATCTTCACTGACCATAAGAGCTTGAAGTACTTCTTTGATCAAAAGGATCTTAATATTAGGTAAAGGAGGTGGTTAGAGTTGATCAAGGATTATGATTGTGAGATCCACTACCATCCGAGCAAGGCCAATGTGGTGGGGATGCCCTTAACCGAAAGGAGAGACCCGAGCAGATCCGAGTGAAAGCTTACCAGTTGTTGATGACCTCTGATGTGATGAAAGAGGTCAAGTAGTTTCAAGATGAGGTGTTGAAAGAAGATCGCCTTAACTTCTAAAGGATGAAAGGACTAGTCGTGTAGTTGGGTAAGAACACTCTCGGAGTTAGAACCCGGTTCGGGCGGATATGGATCCGTTGTTATGGAGACCTACGGGGGCAAATCACGGATGAAGCTCATAAAACTTGATACTTAATTCATCCCGTTGCTACAAAGATGTATCATGATATGAAGAAAGACTAGTGGTGGCCGGTTATGAAGCGCGATGTAGCAGAGTGTGTGAGCAAGTGCCTTACTTGCTTGCAAGTGAAAGCGGAGAATCGAAAACCATATGGGAAGATCCAACCCTTGGATATACCTGAGTGGAAATGGGAGCACATCACCATGGACTTCATTATGAAGTTACCACATACGGCAAGGGGGTACGATGCCATATGGGTGATAGTTGACCGTTTGACGAAGAGTGCTCACTTTCTACCGATTCGCGAGACGTATTCATCTGAGATGTTGGCGGATATGTTCATCAAAGAGATTGTTACTAGTCATGGTGTACCAGTGTCTATAGTGTCTGACCGTGACACTCGGTTTACATCTAAGTTTTGGAAGAGATTCCATGATGCTATGGGGACGAGGTTGCACATATGTATGGCTTACCATCCTCAGGCAGATGATCAGTCAGAAAGAACCATCCAGATGCTTAAAGATATCCTCTGAGCATGCGTCATTGACTTCGGAGGAAGTTGGGACGAACACTTACCGTTAGTTGAATTCTCATACAACAACAGTTATCATGCCAGCATTGGTATGCCACCATATGAGATGTTGTACGGAAGGAAGTGTAGAACGCCCGTATGTTGGGGTGACATTGGGCAGAAGGAGTTGGGGAGCATCGAGGTGATCGAGGCTATGACCAAAAAGTTAGAGAAGATCAAGGCCTTTATGAAAGCAGCAAAAGATAGACAAAAGTCGTATGCTGACAAGAGGCGTAGACCGATTGAATTCAAGGTGGGTGATAACATTATGTTGAAGGTTTCACCATGGAAGGGGATTATCAAGTTTAGAAAGCGGGGTAAGCTGAGCCCAAGGTATATAGGGCCTTTCCGAATCATTGCTCGAGTAGGAGAGGTGGCCTACAGGTTGGAGCTACCCGATGAGTTATGTGGAATTCATCCGACATTCTATGTATCTCATCTAAGAAAGTGCTTAGCCAAAGAAGATATGATTGTGCCACTGGAGGACATTGAAGTAGATGAACGGCTAAATTATGTGGAGCAGCTAGTGGCAATCATTGACAAAAACGAGAAGAGGCTACGGAATAAAGTGGTTCTACTGGTACAAGTACAGTGGAGGCACAGGAAGGGATCCGAGTCCATCTGGGAAACTAAGGAAGAGATGATTGAACATTACCCATAGCTGTTTGAGGAGTGACAGGTTTCGGGGACGAAACCTATATAAGGGGGGTGGACTTGTAAAACCCAGAAATTTAAAAAAAAAAGAAGAGTAAAAAAAAGAAAAAAGAAAGAAAGGTGAAATATCCCAATTAAAGGGGTTAAAGTTGTGCAAGTGGTAAACTTGCTGATTATGGGATTTAAAAGAAGCATGAAGAAAGAAGAAGCAGTTCCAACTGGATTTCAGAATGAGAAAGCTAGAATTCTCTTAGAAGGTGAAGTTTTCTTGTATTTTCTGCTCGGTTTTTCAGCTGTGTTCGAGCTGCTGGACCGATTCTTACGTGTTTCTTGTGTTGGCTGTTTGTTTCGTTTTGTTTAGGTGCTAGAACTCCCAATTGCTCTCGGACTTAAGAAGTCTTACTGGAAAGCTACTAGAGGTGAGTTCTAGATTTCCCGTATTTTACTTGTTTTAAACTCATTTGGGGCTAAAATGCATATTAACTAAATTTTTACAACCGAAGCTTGAGTTTTCTGTGTTTTCGCATCTGATGTGTATGAGATATGTGTGGTCTTAAATGCCTTCTTTGATGTTGCGAAGCTGTAAGCTCTGTTCTAAGTATTTAGCATGTTAGATCGATACTAAGGACAAATTAGAATGATGATTAAGAACTGGAAATAGCATAAGTTTCATTGCAGGTTGGTTTTGAACATCCGCATTCACTGAGTGTTCAACCGCATTGGTTGAATGTTCCCTAGCATAAGTCTTTTGGTCATTTGTTTTTGCTTTTGTTCTTCCGCATTTGTATGTGTTCATCCATATTTGCTGATCTTTATCCGCATTTGTTGAACTTCAACCGCATTGGTTTTATGTTCAATAGCCAAGTATTTTGTTCATCCGCATTTAGTATTGTTCATCCACATTTGGACTTGTTCATCCGCATTTGGACATGTTCATCCGTATTTGGTTCACCCATATATCTTTAGACACTTGGAATATTTTTCTAAGATTTTCATCTGCATTTGCTTGTCCGCATTTATTGAATATTCAGCCACATTGGCTTATGTTCATCCGCATTTCTTTGGGCACTTAGGATTTTTTGGAATCTTGGGAAGTAGAATGTAGTGTTAAGTTCTGTAATGTTTTGGTGGTTTATGCCTGTTGATGTTATGTATGATTATGGGTTGTTTTTGATGTTCTATATTACGTATTATTATATGACTTTACGAGGTGTGTTAATACTCTTATACGTAAACTATTATCATAATGGAAGTGAAAGATGAAGTAAATGAAAGTGGAACGTAATAAACGAATGAAAAGTCTTTCAAGCAAATGAAAGGAGGTTCACAACTCATTGAGAGGTTATTAGCTCAACTGTGTGTGGTTTAGCTAACCGATGAGGATGCACACAGGGGTTAATCCTTGTGATTGACTAACATGTATGAAACGGGACCCTTGTCGCTTGCTTCGGTACTAGGTCGGGCTTCGTGCACAATGTTAGGTGTCTATTATAGACTTCGGCCTGGTACCAGCTTCATGCACAATGTTCGGGGTATAGCATATGGCATTGGTCTAGATGAAAGTGGAAGATAATAATGAAAAGCACAAAAACGAACGATTATGATGGATAAATATTATCTAATTGTATGTATGATGGGTGATCACGATAAAAAGTAAAGGGTAAGTTTTCACGAAAGCAAAGTATTCTATTTATAAAACTAGAACTCACTAACCAACGCTGACTTTTATATGCATTTTCAGTTGGCAGGTAATGTTGTTGCTGAGGATGGCATGGAGTTGAAGCTACTGGCAAGCAAAGCCTTGCATCCATCTCATGCAAAAATAATATTGTTGTTTTGTAATACAACTAAGTATTCTTTTGTAACTTCAATAAACGATGTATTACTTGGCAAAAGTAATTATTAATGCATGAAATGGTTTTTGATAATTCTTTGGTTTCAATATTTTCTTATGTTCATATATTTTAAATGAGTTATAATAATGAATGATGCTATGAATGACCAACTGTGGGGTCTCTAGGATCGGGGCCTTACAATTGGTGAATGAATTCGAATCTTACATGCAGTCTTTCGTAACCTAAAAAATATTATAGTCCATGGTACCTTGGTGATTAGATGAATTTGGATTCATCTTTTAATACTTTGGTTTTGGTAGTTTTGAAGCTTTTAAATACTATCTTTCCTTCTATCCAAATCAAGCACTTGATCCAATTTGCTTCCCCATAATTTCTTGGATTGAATAATGGAACTCTCCCCATATCGTATAAATCGGATGTAGGTAATAAATGAAAGCCGTGTTCACTCTTATAGTATTCAAATGCCATAGTTCTTCTCTTTATGACATACATCTTCTTCTCGTCACCAAGTATCCAACTTAGAATCATAGTTTCTTTCCCATATTTGCTATTAGATTTTATATAAGTCATGATATGTTTCTCCTTCGATGTTAAAGGATCCATAAAGATTCCCCTTCCCAAGGCTGGCTTTCTAGTCACGTCATTAGGATCAACACATTCCATGGGAACATCAGATTGATCAGTAGGAATGTCTTCAGATGTAGATGAGATCTTATTTTTTTCCAACTTAATGTTCTCATATAAGCTTTTAATAAAATTACCAAAGTAATCTATATATTTTATTTCTTCAATCTCTGCTAGAGTCATCAAACTCTTCAAGTTCATCATCTGAATTTTGTTGCACAATCTGCTGTTGTTAAAACGAGTAGTATTCTTTCTCAAATTATGCCTCCAACTCTAGATCAAGTGGTTGATATATTTCTGACTCATTTGTATTTGTCCTGGTGGCTTTATCTAACCAGATTCACAAGAAGATCCAACAATGTTTCCTTGACTTCATCATTGACCATCATCACCATAATCAATATCTTTCTTTTTTAGGTTCAACATAATTACCATCACCATCACAACCACCACTACCACCACCATAATCATCATCATCATCATCGTCATCATCATCATCATCGTTATCATCATCATCGTTATCATTATTATCATCATTATCATCATAATCATCATCTCATTATCATCATCCTTTTCATCATCATCCTATTAGTCCACTTAATCTAAATATTCATCATCTTTCTTAGTATTAATAGTAGCTTTATAGACACTTGCTTCCACATTTTCAACACTTTCACAACTTTTCACCAATAACCGTATTAACTCTTTCAACCTTTATCACTACCATATTTTCAGCCTTGCCTTATTTTATTTCTCTTCCTGAATGGTTCTACAAGATGAGGCTTTTATCTGGTTCTCCAAATTCTAAACATAAATATACAAGAATTGCCCTTGTTCTTTTAAAGGTCTGCTCCTCATATCAAGCTGTAAAATCTCATTCTGCTTGTGCTTGTAAAACTATCTTTTTAAGACAAATGACCTGATACGAAAGTGCTTGAATATCCACTAGAATCTTAAACGAACTACTCTCATGCCTAGAATGTTCAAGCAGAGTATTCAGAAAGTCATTTGGATTAATAGTCTATCATTACCCAAGTCATGTGGTGGTGTGGAAAACCCTGAAGCTGTAATCGGACTATAAGATTTTAGTAATTGAAATTGGAAACTTCGAACATTGTGCTGCACTTTATGTAGCCTGTGCTTTTGCCCCAAGATCCTTTTGACAGATGTTTGTTGAATGAATAATGGAGAACAAGACTTTCTAATCAAACTTCCTCTTCATGTACCTCTTCCTCTTCCAACTTTCTTTCTCGCCATTCATTTATGTCTGTTGGTATTAGTGGATTCCCCAAAAACATAGTTCTTATCTATTTCTTCTGCTATTCTTTTATAAGAAGTTGTTGGTGGAGGATACATAGGTCTGTACTACATAACAAAATCAACCATCCTAATCTCCTTATTATCTGTCTAAATCCAAAGCATATTCTAAAATACCTTTAGTTTCCCATTCCTTTGTTTGAACCATTCGGAATATCGATGGGATTTTAAGAAGATGATTGACGAATAGGATCAGTAAGTTGTGGTTGCTATTGAGACTCTAATGGCTATTGTTGTTGTTGTTATTGTGCTAGCTGGACTTCAACTAAATCGTAAAGCCATCCAATCTTGGTAAAATTTATTCCACTATCAGCACTCCCCCTAACAAATGTCAAAGAAGTGAAAACGTCATGCTTCATGACCATGATTGGGAGGGCAGGTTTCCTTTGAGTTGTAAACTCAAGATAAAAAGCATTAAGTATTATTAAAAACAAACTTGGATACATCAAAATTTTTTGCTCCCTTAGCAACCACGTTCTTTCGCATCTCATATAAAATTATAAGGTCCCGAAGGTGGAAGTCCTAACACTTGGTCCTTCATAGCATAAAACATTACATAATAGATTACTGAATAAGTCATTGTACCGATAAAACCTAAATCATTCATATCATACTAGAAATTATAAATAATAAACATTTATCCTTAATTTAAAACATTGAAATAGTTTAACTTTTAAAATTAAAACATCAGCTTATAAACATGGATTAGTCTCTGGGTGCCAAGTAGCCTTATTCTACATGTTATCCTCAACTTTCCTCATTTTCTGCCAACTAATATGCATACAAATATAGTGTTGCTGAGTGATTTTTAGTTTGATATAATGTATAGAAAAAATACTTTCATTGCCTTTAATAAATACAATTTATCATTTATATTAGTCATTTTGACTACTATATCATATTTTATTATGTTTATTATCTTTTCTCTTTCATAAATTAGGGTTGCACCAAGCAAGACTTAAATCACTAGTGGCTGGTTGACAAAAAATGTCAACCCCTGCTTGTCAACATGTCTAGTTAGCTAAACCACTAGAAACTGACCCACACTACTAGGCACACAACCTGCTCATGAATAAAGGTCCAAATCCTTTCATTTGACTCATAATAATAATGCCCCTTTACTGCTTGCAAGACTTTTCATTTATCATTTAGGCATGGGTAACATTCATTAGGTTTTACTACCATTTTTGTTCTTTAGTGTCCCACCTAATTAAACATAATACTTTTAAGATGTCTTCATTTAATCATATAACATGAAACATTTAGGTATCCTTTTAAAAGTTACAGAGCATCAAGGGAATACATATAGTAGAAATAATCAAGATTAAATGATAGACAACGCCTAGCTAGGACTTTGTTTAACTCCCTTGTTTAAGAATCTTAGATGTACCCTGATCCCGGGTTATAGTATTTTGATGCGGCTGACTAGTGGGGTGTGGATGGATATACTGATGAGGCTAAATAACACCAAAAGTGGATGAGTAAAAGCATGGTCTTTAGTGGGTAAGTTGATGCAGATGACTAAGGTCCAATGCGGATAATAGTGGTTGGTACATATTAGGTTAAAGGTTGATGCGAATGAATAAGTATCCATCCAGATGGCTTATGGCTGTCGACCCACATTCTTGATGAGAGCGGTGAACAATACAAATGAACAATCCTGTTCCAAATGTTTTGTTGCTAATCCAGATGGATAATGACTTAAAGCATGGTTAGATTCTAACTGATGCGGATGCATAAAATCCACTACGGGTAGTTGTCGTCAATGCGACTAAGTTACCAGGCACTGCGAGTAACGGTTATAGATGCAGATGACTAAACCTAGTGATCAATTTAATACATGGAATTTCTTTTCCAACATCTAATATCCTATTTGTTCGATAGCAGATCTAGACCTCATATAGCTAGGGTTGCTATTAAGTCTCTAATGGCTATTGTTGTTGTTGTTATTGTGCTAGCTGGAGTTCAACTAACTCATAAAGCCATCCAATCTTGGTAAAATTTATTCCACTATAAGCACTCCCCCTAACAGATGTCAAAGAAGTTAAAACATCATGCTTCATGACCATGATTGGGAGGGCAGGTTTCTTTTGAGTTGTAAACTCAAGATAAAAAGCATTAAATATTATTAACAAAAAACTTGGATACATCTCTTTTGCATCTCATATAAAATTATAAGGCCCCGAAGGTGGAAGTCCTAATAGTTGGTCCTTCATAGCATAAAACATTACATAATAGATTACTGAATAAGTCATTGTAGCGATAAAACTTAAATCATTCATATCATACTAGAAATTATAAATAATAAACATTTATCCTTAATTTAAAACATTGAAATAGTTTAACTTTTAAAATTAAAACATCAGCTCATAAACATGGATTAGTCTTTGGGTGCCAAGTAGCCTTATTCCCCATGTTATCCTTAACTTTCCTCATTTTCTGCCAACTAATATGCATACAAATATAGTGTTGCTGAGTGATTTTTAGTTTGATATAATATATATAAAATATACTTTCATTGCCTTTAATGAACACAATTTATCATTTATATTAGTCATTTTGACTACTATATCATATTTTATTGTGTTTATTATCTTTTCTCTTTCATAAATTAGGGTTGCACCAAGAAAGACTTAAATCACTAGCAACTGGTTGACAAAAAATTTCAACCCCTGCTTGTTAACACGTCTAGTTAGCTAAACCACTAGCAACTTACCCGCACTGCTAGGCACATAACCTGCTCATGAATAAAGGTCCATATCCTTTCATTCAACTCATAATAATGATGCCCCTTTACTGCTTGCAAGACTTTTCATTTATAATTTGGGCCTGGGTAACATTCATTAGGTTCCACTACCATTTTTGTTCTTTAGTGTCCCACCTAATTAAACATAATACTTTTAAGATGTCATCATTTAATCATATAACATGAAACATTCAGGTATCCTTTTAAAAGTTATAGAGCATCAAGGGAATACATATAGTAGAAACAATCAAGATTAAATGACAGACAACACCTAGCTAAGACTTTGTTTAACTCCCATGTTTAAGAATCTTAGATTTACCCTGATCCCGGGTTATAGTATTTTGATGTGGCTGACTAGTGGGTTGTGGATGGATATACTGATGCGGCTGAATAACACCAAAAATGGATGAGTAAAAGCATGGTCTTTAGTGGGTAAGTTGATGCAGATGACTAAGGTCCAATGTGGATGATAGTGGTTGGTACATATTAGGTTAAAGGAAGATGCGGATGGCTAAGTATCCATCCAGATGTCTTATGGCTGTCGACCCACGTTCTTGATGAGAGTGGTGCCCAATACAAATGAACAATCCTATTGCGGATGTTTTGTTGCTAATCCAGATAGGTAATGACTTAAAGCATGGTTAGATTCTAACTGATGCGGATGCATAAAATCCTCTACGGGTAGTTGTAGCCAATGCGACTAACTTACCAAGCTCTGCGAGTAACGGTTATAAATGCGGATAACTAAACTCTAGTGATCAATTTAATACATGGAATTTCTTTTCCAACATCTATTATCCTATGTTTTCGAGAGCAGATCTAGACCTCATATAGCTAGGGTTGTATATTACTCATAACATGCATATAATTTCATCATCCAACATATTGAACCTTTCATTTTGTGACACCCCGTGTTTTCAGGTTAACATCATTTCCGTAACCCAGTCTCTCTTAGCTATTTTTATAATTAATCAATCTTATTTATGAAATGAAAATGGTTGTTATTATATTATTACTAAAAATTAACCTTAAATACTTAGCTTTTACCTCAAAAATGCAAATCATATAAACATTAGGGACTAGAATGAAAGTTCTAACATTTGCCTTAAGTATCACCCATAAAAACCCTTTTCCCCTTCTCAGATTTTCATTATAACCGACCCCCTACTTCGCAACCCTAACTCCTTGGCACCTGCGGCAGCCCCCAATCACCGTAAGCCTTCACTGTTCACCCTTCGTCATTTCTTCCGTCTACCACCTGAGGCCCTAGACCACCTTATCTATATATTACGGGTTCGGGTTTTGCGACCTACAATTTCTGTGTATGTTCACGAATGCGAGCAAGGTCAATGTAGTTGCCTTGTTTCGGTGTGCAGTCAAGCATGTATGTTTGTGTGTAGCTATAGTCATGTTTATGGTATGCTCCCCTGATGGGTTTCATGGCTACGTTCGAGGGTGTTCACGCATATGTATATTTGAATAGTTATGCGTCCGTTTATGTTAGTGTTAGGGTTGCGCTTATTTGGGTTATGGTTGTTTGTTATGTGTCTCAGTAGGGTGGTATGTGTGTTGGTCCGCATTAGGGTTTGTATGTGTAGGTTTGTGCATTTGATTTGTGTGTATGGCTGAGTGTGTGCGTATGGTATGAAGGTTTGCATAAGTGGTGTTTGGGTTCAGTTGTATTTCTGTGTATATGCATGTATATATCCATGTGTGTGTGTCATATTCTGAATATGTGTATGGTGGTGCTAGATGCTTTATGCATGTGTTTTGCTTGTATGCATGTGTGTTTGGCATGTACATGCATATGGTTGGTGTGTGTGTTTAATGAAGAGTATAGATCTGGTGTAGTTAGTTATATAACAAATGAAATTCAGGTTATTTGGGAACCTAATTGCCTATTTTCTGCATTACTTTATTGCTGTACATTCGAGGTGAGTATACGACCCACTTATCTATATATTGTTTTTGGGGAAAAGAAACATGTTAGTTTTTAAACATACATTTCATTAGATCATTATTACTGTATCTATCGCATGATTACTAGTGTTGTACCATATTATGTTCTCACTTCTGAACCGTTAATTTTAGTACTTTAGCGAGGTAATACTGAGTAGATCTACTGGGTTTGAAAAACCCCCACCCGGGCTAGTCGTGCTAGCACGACTACACGTCAAATGGGTGTTTAATTGACCTAAAAACTGTTGTTGTGGTCTGGTAACCACTGCCGAGGCATACATATATTTGTCAGCTTCGGTTGCAAACTTCATACACTATGTAACTTGTTATATACACTATGTATCTACTGATATTACTATGTTTACTGGATCTATTTTTGATTATGTCACTGTTTACCAAAACCTGTGAACTCATCAACCCTATGTTGACACTTTGGCATGTTTCTTCCAGGTTCTTAAGGTGTGCACGACTAGGAGCATTTCACTATTGCATACATCCTGTTTTAATTAAACGGTTAAAACAATGTTTTTGCAAATTATATTTCTTTGGGTTGCGCGTGTTTTGACCTGTTTAAATTTTGAATGGTTACGCTTTCGCAAATCCTTTCATGAATTTTTATTAATTATGCTTTTGGAAATTTCTTTGTTTTGTAATTAATGTGTCGTTTGGTGTAACTATCGGCTGAGATCCTGCTATGTCACGCACCTAACGGTAAAACTCCGTTTGTGGAAATTGAGGGTATTAGAGCCAATGGTTATAGAAAACTAAAACAAATTTGTATCTCATTTGCATTGCATTTAGACTATAGCCTGATGCCTTAGTTATACGTATATAGACACATTTAGTGTTGTTGCTGGCCTCGGTTGTTTTTCTATGTTGGATTTGCTTGCCTTTGCTCATTCCTGTGAGCGGTTGATTGAAGGAATGACATCTTCTTCTTCTGCACCCTCTTCTTCTCTAGGAAAAAGGCCTGTTCTCCCTGATTCCTCACCTTCATCTTCAGATGAGTGGCCTATGCGCCCTTATGATGTTGATGATTTTGATTACGACCAACCCTTCGCCTTACCTCAGCACCCGCCAATCCACAAGTGGGAGTACTATCCTTAGTACATGACTAGGTTAATTCAGGAGAAATGTGTTCCTCTTCCTCTTAAGCGTCGACCCCAGACTAGATCCGCTCCTTATAGAAACCCTAATTCCACTATTCTACCTCCTCTTACTTGTCCGCCTAAGTAGGCCATATTTGCTTTGGCAGCCACTCTGCACGTTGAGCGTAAGCAGTCACAGAACTAGTGGATGAAAATGTGACGTTGCGGAAAGAGTTAAGGGAATCTAGGGAAGAGATCGAAGAACTTAAGAAGTGACTCAACACCATTATCGATCGTCACCACAAGTATGTGGAGCACGTTATGACTCTAACTGAACGCGTAGCTGGTTTCGAGGAGGACATCACAGCAAATCGTCAACGACTCGTATCATAGAGGGCCAAATCAATGCATTGAATGCTTTAAATAATTAGAGCTCATGGTTATTCATATCGCCACCAGGTGTGAGTTTGTGACTTTACAAGTAATCAATTTGATAAGTCAACACTACTCATTGGTACTAAAATGGACAAACATGAATGCATGATTGATTAGTTTAATCACAAGAATTTACTTTTTTAGTATAATTGCATGAGCTTACCTACACATCATATCTGATCACGTCAGACTTTAGTAGTTGAAGTATGCAACTGATCAGAACTAATGTATCTATCATTTCTCACAAATTGCAAAGACAGATTCAGTACTAAATAATTAACTAACAAATAAACTCTATTTTTCTGGGTTTTTGTTTTATACTTTTCTCTTTTGATTTTGTAATTTTCTATTTTTGTATTTGCTTTTTCATTTTCTATTGAACATGCACACACAATATATACAATCAGGCAGTTAACTTTGATAGTTTTCTCTATAAATCTTCTTATTCAGCTAAGGGAGGGTTCCTTTCATTTTTATGATTCAGACAACTCAATTACTCAAAACCATTTTTAAACATGGTTAATAAGTCCAATTGACTCAACCAAATACTCTAAACAACCTGGTAAAAAGGCTATTGTAAATAGGACAGCCAACTGTTTTTCAGTTGTAATTTGAATCAAAATGATTAAACCTTTTTCAGAGTTATCTCTGAGAAAATGATATCAAATTTCGATATGCTTTGTTTTTGAGTGCTGGATAGGATTAGCTGTAATAAACATAGCAGTATTGTTATCAATGTAGATAGGAGTTTTAAGAAAGTTGAACCCGTAATCTAGCAGTTGGTTTTATGACCAAAGGATTTGAGAACATCCTGCTGAAGCAGCTATGTACTCAGCTTCTACGGTTGAAATATAGACATTTGTTTATTTCTTACATTGCCACAAGACTAATCTGGGACCTAAAAACTGACAACCACCCATTGTAGATTTACGATCACGTAACTCGAAGTTTCCTTCATAAGGATACCACAGCCCTAAATCTGGTTTTCCTTTAAGATACTTGAATATTCGTTTAACAGCGATTAGGTGAGATTCCTTCGGGTCAGATTGGTACCATGCACAGACACAAACAACATACATTATATCAGGTCTAGATGCAGTAAGATACATCAAAGATCCAATCATAGATCTGTATAGAGTTTGGTCAACTGATTTTCCTTTCGGATCAGGTTCAATCTTTGTATTTACATCAGCTGGAGTTTTGATGGATTGAAAATCTTGCAATTTAAATTTCTTCAAGAGTTTTTCAACGAATTTCTCCTGATTAATAAAAATTCAATCTGCAGACTGCTTCACTTGAAGACCAAGGAAAAAGTTAATTTCTCATATAGAACTCATTTGGAAACGAGACTTCATGATTCTTCAAATTCATTAAACAATTTTGGACTTGTAGAACCAAATATGATATCATCAACATACACTTGAACATATAAGAGATCATCTGCATCCTTCTTTATAAACAAAGCTGGATCAATTTTCCCTCACGTGTATCCATGTTAGATCAAATGTTATGGTAACGTTTCATACCAAATTCTAGGCGCTTGATGGAGACCATACAATGCTTTACTAAGCTTATACACACGATGAGGATATTTCGAATCTTCGAAACCTGGAGGTTGCTTGACATACACATCTTTAGTGATTGGTCCATACAAGAAAGCACCTTTAACATCCATCTGATACACCTTGAATTTCATGAATGATGCATAAGCCAGGAAGACACGACTTGATTCAAGTCTTGCTACTAGAGGAAATACTTCATCATAATCTATTCCTTCTTCTGGGTGTAACCTTATGCAACGAGTCACGCTTTGTTGCGAACAACAATTCCCTAATCGTCTGACTTGTTTCTGAACAACCATTTTGTGCCTATGGCATTTTCACTTTCAGGTAAATCTACAAGCTTCCACACTTCCTGTTTGGGGAATGGCAATAACTCTTCTTGCATTACCTCAATCCAACTATTGTCCTTTAATGCTTCAGTGACGTTTTTAGGAACAATTTGAGATAGAAAATGTCACACCCTCAAAATCCGCGAGCGGGATTTTACCGCGAGGCGCGTGACATACCAGGATCTCAGTCATTAGTTACCAAAACGACTCTATATGATTAATAAACAAAACCAGAGTTAACGTTTAAAATACTGCGGAAGCGTTTTAAAACAGAAAACCCAAAACAAGTAGTATGTAAAGAGAATGCGCAAAACATACGCGCCCCAAACACAAATGTTTAATATGAAAATAATCCCAAATTTGTAAACAAACAAATGTAGACAACTCAACGATGCTGGTGTGCGTGCTCCTAGGCAACTGGCAACCTTAACCTGAGAATAGCATACTAAACAAGTCAACACATGGTTGGTGAGTTCAAGAGTTGCGTTAAAATATAAACCAATCAACAGTTTCCAGAGCATAAGTAGTGTATTGCAATAGATAGCTAGTCTATTAACATAAAAATATTAATCATGGTGATTTCGCGATCGAAGCTGACTGTGTTACATTTGTTGCCTCCCGTCACGACTTACCAGGTCGTAACAATATATGTTAGGACAAAATTGCACCCGTTTGACCTCGAGTCGCACAGGTGGGGCTCGTCAAACCCAGTAGTACTACCCAAAATTTCCCCGCTAGTCAATATTAACAATCCGAAAGTATGAGGACTTTCCATGGTAAACAGCACTATATCAATATTATACACACTCATATATAAAAGCGTTTGTGATCAACAGTATGCTATCTCCCCCAAAAGACGCATCCAAGTCCTTGAATAGACGCATTGCAGTAGACTACGAAGTCATCACTACCATCCGGTAATGCTAATATTGGTGCGCTGCACAATTTATGTTTCAGCAACTGAAAAGCAGATTCCTGACTCTCACCCCATTTGTACGTCGTTCCCTTGTGAGTCAAGGCTGTGAGAGGTTGTGCAATCTTAGAGAATCCTTCAATGAATCATCGATAATATCCCGCTAATCCAAGAATTGTCGTATCTCACTTGGTGTCTTAGGAACAGACCAATTCTTTATCGCTTCAATCTTAGCAGGATCAACATGTATTCCTTTCTCGTTGACAATGTGACCCAAGAATTGTACCTCACGTATCCAGAAATCACACTTAGAAAACTTTGCATACAGTTGTTCCTCTCTAAGTAATTCCAAGATCAAACGTAAGTGCTTCTCATGTTCTTCCTCGGTCCTCGAGTATATCAGTATATCATCAATAAAGACGATAACAAACTGATCAAGATAGGGTTTGCACACGCGATTCATGAGGTCCATGAATACTGCAGGTGCATTCGTCAACCCAAATGGCATGACCAAAAATTCATAGTGACCATATCGTGTACGGAAAGCAGTCTTCGAGATGTCCTCTTCTCGAACTCTTAGCTGATGATACCCAGACCTTAGATCAATCTTAGAGTAATAGCTTGATCCTTGCAGTTGATCAAACAAATCATCGATACGAGGTAACGGATATCTATTCTTGATAGTAACCTTGTTCAGTTCCCTATAGTCAATGCACATTCGAATGTACCATCCTTCTTCTTCACAAATAGAACTGGCGCTCCCCAGGGCGACAAACTCGGTCGGATGAACCCTTTATCCAACAACTCTTGTAGTTGGGCAGATAATTCCTGCAGTTCGTTCGGAGCTAACCGGTATGGTGCTCTCGCAATTGGAGCGGCTCCTGGAGTCAACTCAAACTGGAATTCAACTTGACGATGAGGCGGTAATCCAGGAAGGTCTTCCGAAACACCTCTGGGAAACTCACGAACTACGGGGATATCCTCTATCTTCTTTTTCTCGATCTGTTTATCTGTGATGAGTGCTAATATGGCCAGTCGACCCTTTCGTAACAACTTCTGTGCTTTCATAAACGAGATGATGCCTATCACCGCACCACTCCTATCACCTCTGACCGTAAGGACTTCTTCACCAAGGGGAATCCGTATGATCTTCTCGTGGCATATGACTTCTGCTTGTTTATCGGAAAGCCAATCCATGCCTACTACCACATCAAAACTTCCTAGTGTAACAGGCATGAGATCTATGGTGAATGTATGACCAGCAAGCTCTATCTTGCAGTCTCTAAGAATATGCGTTACGTGAATCTCTGTGCCGTCAGCTAACTCTACGGTGTATTTAGATTCTAAGGTTGAGGCATATCACTTAAAAGATTACAGAACCTAGTGGACACAAAACTTCTATCGGCTCCGGTATCAAATAATACAGTAGCAAAACGACCATTAACCGAAAATTTACCAGTTACTGTTGTAGGGTCGTTTAGAGCCTCACCTGAGCCAATGACGAAGGCTCTTCCTTTGGCTCCATTGTTGTTTCCACCATTGTTGTTGCCATTACCATTGTTGTTGTTATTGTTGTTGCCATTGTTATTGTTGCTGTTGTTCCATTGTTGTTGTTGCCATTACCATTCCTCTTAAGCTGGGGACAGTTGCGTTTGTAATGGCCTTCTTTTCCGCACTCAAAACAACCTTTCGGAGTTTCTTGTGATTGTTGAGGCTTCTTTATCAGTTCACCCCGACAGTCTTGGCTGCATGATCAATCTTCCTACAACGTTGGCACTTGAAGTTATCACATCGACCCACATGGTGGTAGTTACACCGGTTGCACTTCGGCAGTCTTCCACCATACCCACCGGGTCCTTGATTTGAAGGAGTCGCCTGGTTGATGCTTCTGTTGTTATCGAACTTCCGTTGCTATTGCTGACTTTCTGCTGTTGTTGAGGTTGAGATTGGTTGCTGGATGACGATCCCTTGTTGCTTGAACCATCCCACTTTCATTTCTGGTCGGGCAAGCTTGCCACCGCACCTCGTTTGGGTAACCGTCCTTGCTCAACTGCCTGTTCAGTCAGCCTGTGGGCTGTTCGGATAGCTTGTTGTATGGTAGTGGGGTTAGAGGCAGTTACCATACTTTGAATTTCGGGCACCAATCCCCGTATATAATGCTCCACCCTCTTGTGCATTTCATTCACCATCCCTGGGCATAAAGTGGCTAACTCATGAGTACGAGTCGTGTAGGCTTCAATTTCTGAGCCTTGCATTTTGAGTTGCCAGAACTCAATCTCCAGTTTCTGCACTTCATTTCGGGGGCAGTATTCTTCGGTCATAATCCCCTTAAACTCATCCCAAGGTAGTTCATTGGCCATGGCTTGACCTAGCATTTGTACCTGGGCATTCCACCAGGAAAGTGCTGCGCCTTCCAATGTCCCGGGGCATACTTCACCTGATCAGTAGGCGGGCAGTTGCATTTCGCGAAGACAGACTCTGTCTTCTCAAACCACCTTACAAGCCCTACAGCTCCTCCAGTCCCGCTGTAGGTATGGGGTTTACAGCTCCTTCCGTCCTGCTCTGATACCATTCTGTAACATCCGGTCTCTCACACCACCAATATTGTCCGCTTTGCCCACGAGTAGCTCACGGATTTGCTTTTGGTTGCCCGGGTGAAAACTTCCCAGGGAGGTCAACCATCCCTGGATTGCTGCCACCTTAGCACGCTTGACTGTGGAGTTCTCCTCTCATCCACAGCCAATATGCCCAACACGCGTTGGTGATATTAGAGACCAGACATTATTTATGAACCAGGAATCTCTCCTGTCCACGGCCGATGTGGGTTATATGTAGGGTGTCACAATCACCCCCCTTTGGACTCATCGTCCTCGATGAGCACGAGAAGTCACCATCCTCGGTGAGGTATGTCCCACATCCCGAACGACACAGGAGTGGCTCTGATACCAATCTGTCACACCCTCAAAATCCACGAGCGGGGTTTTACAGCGAGGCGCGTGACATACAAGGATCTCTGTCATTAGTTACCAAGAACGACTCTATATGATTAATAAACAAAACCAGAGTTAACGTTTAAAATACTGCGGAAGCGTTTTTAAAACAGAAAACCCAAAACAAGTAGTATGTAAAGAGAATGCGCAAAACATACGCGCCCCAAACACAAATGTTTAATATGAAAATAATCCCAAATTTGTAAACAAACAAATGTAGACAACTCAACGATGTTGGTGTGCGTGCTCCTAGGCAACTTGCAACCTTAACCTGAGAATAGCATACTAAACAAGTCAACACATGGTTGGTGAGTTCAAGAGTTTGCGTTAAAATATAAACCAATCAACAGTTTCCAGAGCATAAGTAGTGTATTGCAATAGATAGCTAGTCTTAACATAAAAATATTAATCATAGTGATTTCGCGATCGAAGCTGACTGTGTTACGTTTATTGCCTCCCGTCACGACTTACCAGGTCGTGACGAATATATGTTAGGACAAAATTGCACCCGTATGACCTCGAGTCACACAGGTGGGGCTCGTCAGACCCAGTAGTACTACCCAAAATTTCCCCGCTAGTCAATATTAACAATCCGTAAGTGTGAGGACTTTTCCATGGTAAACAGCACTATATCAATATTATACACACTCATATATAAAAGCGTTTGTGATCAACAGTATGCTATCTCCCCCAAAAGAGATTATGTAAAATGAGTGGGGCAAGAACTCACCTCATGCGCGCAAAAATTAACTTAGAGCTTAACTTGAAAGAAAGAGGAGAAAGACAACCTTCAAAGGTCACCTAGAACACATGAGTACATAAGTACGTGTACACAGAATCAATATGAAACCCTAACTGTTCTACAACCAAGAGACTCAAGGTTTAAGAAATACAAGACACATTTGACCCAGTTGACCCGTTGGTGACATTATAGGTGATAACTCGTTAACACTAACACAACACCATATCATACATGTTCACATACAACTTGATTACATATAGCACTTCATTTACCACATGTACTACCTAGATCATCATACAACTAGATATCACACAAGTCATGCGAATCACAACAGGCCAAACAGGTAACAAACCAAATCAACATCCCTATAACCTAAACAACACATTTCATCACCTTAGAAAACATCCATGAACACACTAGCATGATCCTAATATCCCAAACATGCTCAAATCATCCAATTCAAGGATTTGCACAATTAAAGTTTCCCTTTTGGGAAAGTACATCCAATTTCATCAAACACCCAAGACATTCGTGGATTCATCAATTATATACCAATCCAAATCCATGACAACATTTAAACATGATCAACAACACCTAATCATCATGATTCATCAACGTTCAACACCAAAAGTTACTATTTTAGCAATGTATGAACTATAAGACATCTTCTTGTTTTCAATTGTTCATAACATCAACTTAGCATCTAATCATCATCACAAACACATCCATAACATTCATACATCAACCAATCATCAATTCATGCAAAATAAAGTTACTATTATTAGTAACCTATGAACAACGTATCAAAATCATAGCTTTCTTGCATAATCGACGTTAACTAGCATATATACAATCCAACTAACATAATAACACCAACCAACATCAACAAATTGGCCTCCAATTGCAAGTTTCGAATTAGGGTTTCGGCCCTAATGTAATTTCCATAAAAACTTGTAAAAATCCAACCTTTATTGCATACTTGACGTTAATTAACATGTAATCTATCTAGTAAACACATTAACATCAACAACTAAGCATCAATCGACCACCAATTGCAGTTTTCGCATGGAACATTCGGCCAACATGAAGAATCACCAAAAACATATAAAAATCTAACCTTTAAACGTGTAATGGACAAGTTTTGATGTTTCTAACTTGTTGTAATGCTTGTAATCAATCAAAACTGAAGCTTTCTTGCTTGTTCTTGCTTGAAATCGCAGGTTTGTGTGTGTTTGAGTGTGTGTCGCGGCCGAGAGGGGGTGTGGGGGCTAGGGTTGGGATTTTGTTTTATTAATTTATGGTAATTACCCCTTAAACCCTTGTAGTTTGTATTTTATAAAGATTAGGCTTTTTGAATAGTTTTTAAATAGTTTTAACTACTAAACACAATTATTATTAATCACAAATAACAATCATGCATAATTTCCATTTATCGCAAAACACACGAAATAAATATACACGTTTTCACGTTACGCGATAAAATTACAGTTAACATTTAAATCACATAAGCATAACTTAATAACCACATTGTTAACATAATTATCATCAATTTAACATTACTGATTATTGTTAAGTCACCAACGTTCAACGACAACTAGTGTGTGTGCACGACACGTGTATGCAAGACTTAACGGAACTAACGGAGTTTGGTAACGGAAAATTACCGGATGTCACAGAAAACATGAGTATAAGCAGAGGTTTGCTTGTTTCGATTGACTTCTCGTCTTTCTCTCATTCAATGGACCAATAATCTTAGACGTAGGATGGTTCTTGTGAATACGAGACGTAGTAATCTTATTTCCTTGAACATTAACATCCAGATTAGATTGGTTCAAGTCGGAAAGCTGATGCAATAAGTTTGAAGTATGTGGATTGAAATTAGGAACTTGAGTAGATGAGTTGATAAAGTAATCAAGATTATCAGTAACAACTACATCATCTGAAACCGATGACATTCCGGACTCAGGTTGTACAATTTCAGGACCATCATTAGGAATAGGTTGTGAAACATTGGAATTTTCAGAAATTGGATGTTCTTGTGCTTGTTGAGAGTGAGATTGATCATCAGATTCAGAATGAAATATAGAATTTTTAACAAATGATCTCCTCCTTGTTTCTTTTTCTCACCTGGAGAGTCAAATAAGTTAGAATTAAAAGGGTTTGAAGAAGAATCTAAATCAAACAACCAAGCTAGACCATTTGCAACTGACTAAAAAGAGTTTTAATAAATTTAACATTAAAAGTTTCAAGAATAACATTCGTCCTAGAGTTATAAACTCTAAAGGCTTTTGAAACCGACTAATATACAACAAAAATCCATCATTAGATTTTGCATCAAATTTTCCTAGCTGGTCACTTGAATTTAAAATCTAAACTGGACAACCAAAAGATTTAAGAAAATCTATATTAGGTTTCCTGCCAAACATCAACTCATAAGGAGTTTTCTGTTTATCTTTCACAAGCAATGTACGATTCTATACAAAGCATACAGTGGATATGGCTTCATCCCAGAAAGTAATTGGAATCTTTGCATCTGCTAACATGGAACGTGCGGCCTCAATCAAAGTTCTGTTTTTCCTTTCAGCAACTCCATTTTGTTGTGGACTTCTAGGAGCACTGAACTGACGAGCAATTCCTTTTTCTGCACAAAACATGTCAACATTAGCATTTTTAAATTCAGTTCCATTATCACTTCTGATACTTTTCACCTTTTGTTCTAATTGATTTCTACTTTAATGATGAATTCTTTTAACAATTCAGCAGTTTCAGATTTAGCATGCAAAAAGAAAACCTATGAAAATCTTGTAAAGTCATTAATGATAACTAAACAATAGTATTTCTTTCCAATACTCGGCATATTTGTTGTTCCGAATAGGTCTATTTGCAATATCTGGAGAGGCTTGGAATTTGAGTTTATCAGCTTGGGCTTATAAGACGCTCTGTGTTGCTTTCCATTTTAAACATGTTGAGCAGTGATCTGTTGTAGCAAACTTCTTTGTTAGAAGACATACTACATGATTTCCTGCTACAAGCTTGTTCTTGTTCTTGAAATTTGAACGCTCGAGACGTCTATGCCATAACTGACTTTCGACATTTGATGCTTGAGCAATTTGGCATCTTATTTCATTAGATTGATCTAGTTGAGACATATCTAACTTTTATACACTCGATAACATACAACTTTAACAACTACCCATTCTTTGCTTATCTGAAAACCTGGCTTCAAAATATAACAAAAAGAATCATCAACTAGAACAGAGTAAGATTTGTCAGAAATTTGGGAAACACTTAAAAGATTAAAGTTCAACTGTGAACAATAGTTGACTTTATCAAAGCTAATAATCCCATTGGACACTGTTCTTTCGCCTGTTATTTTACCACCTGTATCACCTCCGAATGCAACATGAGTACCATCTTTTAACTTAAAAACTTGAAGCAAGGCATGGTTGCCTGTCATATGCCGGTTACACCCACTATCAACATACCACATGTTAATAGGTCTTCTTGGGCGTACCTGCATTTCAAAGAGATTTAAGTTGAGTTATCAACCCAAGCCGATATGGTCTTGGGCTTGCCAAATTTATCAATAATGGTAAGCTGTTTAAAATGAAGCTTATTCAAATCAGGCTTCTTTTGCTGTTTAAATTTACCAATTCCATTTCTTACAAATTTTTGATTATCTTTGAGTTGCATAGTCCGTAAAGCATGGTAACGTTTTTCAAGATCATCGTCAAGATAATTCAAACCATCAGAAGAAACATTTTTAGAAAAATTTTGATTACCAAACTTTGCATTGTTCATTCTCACAGATCATGAAATGAATTTTCCTTGATTATAATTATTTGTTTTCACAGCATCAAAATCATCACAATCAGAATCAATACTTCGAAAAGATCTCAAGCCTAAGGAAGGTTGTTTTGTCAATCATTGAAAACCAACACTTTGATTTCTTTGAAATTGTGGATTGATATATCCATTCCTTGGTGAGTTCCTTCGGAAGTAGCAATTCTCAGTTTTGTGATTTCTTTCATCACAAATGGTATAATTCTTGTTGAAATAACAATCTGCTGTTGAACGGTTTTTCATATCACAAATGTGACAGTACCTGTTAAACAAACATTCATTAGTCTTATGACTGAACATATCACATATTTCACAGTACCTTTTTAAACAACTATTGATTAACCTTAGATGTGGAAGCCACATTTGATCCTTGTTTTGATTTAGGAGTTAGAAAGTTAATCTGTTGTTTTTTATTTGAGAGTTTGTTCTTTTGAAATTTGGGTTTTGACTTTTGTTCATTAACACCATTCCTAGACTCCTTAGATACAAATCTTTTGTTAACAGTGGAAGACTTTGGAAGTGAACCTGTTTTCAGATCAGAGTTAGATTTGTTCTTTAAATTTGATTTGATTTTTGGAATTATGTTCTTATCAAAAGTACCCGCAGACACAAACTTCACTGGTTTAAACTGATTAGATTGATTTGTTCTTTGATTTTGATTGTTTTGATTTTTATTCTGAGAGGATTTAGCTTTAGCATTTTTCCTTCTCCTTCTCTGGTTTCTTGATCTTGATGATCTCTACTTGCTTTATGATTGAACATCTTTAGTAGAAGACTCTTTTGCATTTTCTTTATCTTTTTGTTATTTCTTCCATTTGATGAATTCTGGATTGTTTAATCCGTAAGAAAACGAATCTTCAGATGTTACATTATCTTGTTTTGCTTTCTCTTTATTCTTTGTTCTTTGTTTATCATTCTTTACAATGACTTCTTCAACAACATACTCTTTGGGAACAAACATTTTCTTATTCTTTGGTCGTGGTTCGTATGATTTAACTTTCACTGGATGACCATTTTTAATCTTTTCAGAATCTTGTTCCTCAAATATCTCAACATTAGTTTTCTCTTCATCACTTTTAGAATTCCCTTTCTTATTTTGAAAGGCTTTTAGCTTAGCTTTGTTTTCAGGTGAGTGATCATGTGTGTTAAAGTTTTCTGGTAAAGTGTTTATGATAGATTCAAGCATGGGCTCATGTGTAAAACCTAGACCTGTTTTGTTTTTATCTTTCCTCTCACTTACCAACTGTTCTACAATTATTTTAGAACTTTTAACTTTAGCTAGATCCACCTGTGTTGCAGCATGAGCTATTTTTTCATCTTCTAAATTTTTAGTCATCTTCTCAAGTTGTTTTTTTAACAAGTTCAAGTTCTTTTAGAGTTTTATTCCATGAGGTTTGTAGAGATAAGATTTTTTCATCAGAGACTTTGTGATCGTTTTTCAGTTTTTGTGCATTACTTCTTCTTGTTTAAGTTTGTCACAGATTTTAAATGAATATGTTTTGTAATGCTTAACTTGATCAAAACATGCTTTTGTGCATATTTTCTCTCTGACTTTGACAGGAATTTCAGGATAACTTGAAGAAGAAGTCTCAGAGTCAGATGATGGATGCTCAACCTTTGGTTGTTCAGACTGAGCCATGAGTGCAATTTCTTCTGAATCCTCTTTTGGGTCAAATTTGTCACTCCAATCATAATCTTCATCATCATTTTTAGAATCACCATCTACCTTAGGATCATTTTCTTTAGACCTGTCTTCATTTTGAACTTTAGCAACAAGAGCTAAACTAGATGTTAGATCAGCTGTGAATCGTTTAGCATAAGCACTCCAGTCATAGCCATCTTTGATGCTAACAACAAGAGCTTTCTTTGGCTCTTCAGGTGATTTTGATTCATCTTCAGGTCTGGCATTGGAAGACTTTGATAAGGCTTTTGAAAGGTTTTTTGAGACTGTTGTTGGTATCTTTGACTGCTAGAACCTGCTTGACCATTTCCACCTTGATTTCTAGGAGCTTTACATTCCCTTGAGAAATGACCATAACTGTTGCAGTTGAAACACCTTGACTTTGATTTGTCAAAGCCAACAGTTTTGTTTGCACTGGGCTTGTAATTCCTGTTAACATATGAGTGTTTCTGTCTTCTGTAAGCAATCATTACCACCTGCCAATTCAAGCCCATCTCTTCCACATCATCAGGATCCATCTCAAACAAATCCTGCAAAACAAGATCTAACTGGGTTTGATGACTACCTTGATAAGCATGAAAACATTCTGTGAAAGCAGTAAAAGCAGATTTTGACTCATCATCCTGTAAAAGGATATTAATAACATCTTTAACTTTGCTAGTTTTATCAGTGTTAGAAGATGAAGTCTCAGTTTGAGGTTTAGGAGTTTGAGATTTAGGAGGAGACTGAGGTTGAGGTTGAGTTGTATAAACATGAGCACTTGTGTAAGAAGAATCTGTAAAGAAACTAGCTCCAACAAACAAATCACCCTCGTCTTCTGGAGAATTATCATCTTTTGCCAGAAAAGCATTCTTCACTGTGTTAGCTGGAGAAGCAACGTACTTATACTAAGACATTGATACAGCTCTATCATTGTTTCTAGAGCTCTCATTAATTTCAACTGATTCAATTTTGGCAATCAAAAGATCTAGATCCATCGGAAACTTTTTTGTATGCTTCAACAGAGTGACTATCTGTTTCCATGAAGATGGAAGAGCATTTAGAAGTCTGTAATTTAGATCTTTGAGGTCATTTTTTATACCAGCAATTGACATTTCAGTAGTTAATTGCACGAATTTGTTCATTATTTGATTGATTGTTTCACCAAAAAGTTGCTCAAATAACTCTAGTTGCCTCTTGAGTTTCTGCTTTTTGAGAACTTGTATCTCTTTACAACCTTCATAAATAATCTTCAATGCTCTGTACATGGTGTAACCAGTTTGATAACCTTCAAGTCTAGTCAAGACTTCCAATGGTAACCCCTTGCACATCAATGAATAAGCTTTGATGTCATTCTTAACCTTCTTTAAGTCATCACCTTGTAGACCATCTTCTGGATAAGGTTCTGGAGAGTCTTTTGTATAAACAAATCCTCTGTCAGGACCATCGAATGTAATTGGGATATGTGGTCCTTTCTCTATCGACTTTCACAAATTAGTGTCAATGGAGTTTAGATGATGCTTCAATCTAAGAGACCAATTTTTGAAATCAGCTCTATTTTTGAGCTTGGTAACCTTGTTCTCAGAATCTTCAGACTTAAAAGAAGATAAAATATTTAAATAAAAAGTATTTAGAACTCACCTCTTGAAGCATTAAGACAAAACCCTAGAACCAAGATTTAAAACCCGAGACCTACACATGTGCATATGAAGTTTCAAACTTTATGCATATTAACACTTTATAAATGCCATAAGAACCTAGATCTAGCTTAGATCTATGGAAAAAACACGATAAAAATCATACCTTTAGCAAGTTCTTTCAATTTCTCTCTCGAAAACAACGTCTTTCTCTAACTCCTTTTGCAAGCTTGAAGTGCATGAAATGAGAGTGACGCCCTTGGCCTTTTGTTATTAATCTAAGTAGCCGTTTTATTTTTCTTCTATACTTCTTGAAAATTTTAGGTGTTATAAAAATGGATTTAGAGGTGCTGAATGGGTGATCTTCAATCAAAGATACCGTTAGTGATGCAAACGTAGTGCTCATACTGTCCATCCAAGCTTTCAAACCGCTTAAGCAATGTACTACCTAATAGAAAAAGCATTTCAAGTATGATGGTAAATACTTCTTCTCTAATGATGGATATGTAAACATTCTCTCATGAGATCATCTTCCAGCTTGATTGGGGCATCAAGAGTATCACTAAGTTGAAGAACTCTATTAACAACCTCAGCTGTGATCATAATATCCTTCCCTCGAACAGTAGCACGCATACCCAAATTTCCTTGATTGTCTCTTCCATTTTAGGTTCTCATTCATAAATCTTTTTTCATCTCCTTTTAAGTAGGAATATTGGTAGATATGTTATAGAATATCTGTGCTATCCTCAATCCCTCGATCGTAAAACAAAATAAATGCCTTTCTTCAAACATTTTTTCAAGATAAACCACACCATTGTGGTTTTGTATAGATTTTAACTTACAAACATTTGCAAAAATAAACCAAAAACAAAATCAAATTTGCATATATCTAATGAAAATTCCAAAAATTTCAAAAAAAAATCTAGGTGTTAAGTCACTTAAAGGTTTTCATATTCTTAAATATTTTCCCAAAAAACCATATGTTCTCACATATAGATTTTACCAGAAATTTAGTTTTCCTATGATATGATTGACTGAGCAAGTTTTAACATGATTTTGAAAAATATCAAAGTTTTCACAAACTTTGAATGTTTTCACGTTTGTTCATATTTTGCACAAGTTTTTACATAAACTAATTTTGCAAAAACCACCCTCAAGTCCTCAAATTTTACCAAATTTTTAGTTCAATAATCAAATTAATTATACTATACTTGTCAGCTTACTCTACTAAATAAGTCAAAATCTATATTTAACCTATCTGACTTTGAGCACCCCGATTATAACCTACCTTTCAATCTAATCTAATGAATACTGATTTTAAAACTAAGCTAAATTCGAAATTGCATTTGTCATGATGTGATTTTGTGTATCTAACCTACCGTCAAACAACCAAGAACATAAAGCGATCACCACGAATCAAATAATCAATAACAATTAACACTAACAGAGATCATAATGAATATGCATTTCGGTGTCAAATATTCATGAAATGAACTATTCTCACATGAGTAACAGATATATACTATCAAAAGTTTTCGCTTACTGAACAACAACTTCATGTTTTCGCACCCGACTTGTTTTCACATATAAATTATGCAAAAACTTCCTTTTCTTGTGAAAACCATACTTTTCAATTTAATATTTTAAAATTTTCAACTATTTTAATTTTCAATCAAAATTTAATTACGTCCAAGCAATTATGAATGATCAACTAGGAATGTATATTTGACTTTTATTCAAAATGAATTCTAAATCTTTTTGGCATTTTTTTAATAAAAATATTAAACAACACATAGACTAAATAACTTAACTTTTTATGAATTTTCTTTTATAGGATCATTTTTCTTATATTGATTATTAATATATTCTAGCTGTATTTAGAGTAAAATACATACGCACATACATACGCACATGCATACGCACATGAATACACACATGCATACGCACATGAATACGCACATACACTCTTACACGCATACACGTATACCTGCATACACGCATACACGCATACATGCATACACGCATACACGCATACATGCAATCACGCATACATGCATACATGCATACATCCATACATCCATACATACATACATACATACATACATACATACCTACATACATACCTACATACATACACACACAAACACACACACACATACACACACACATACACACACATACGTACACACACACATGTACGTACACACCTACATATGTACACAAACGCATACACACACACGCATACACACACGCATACATACATACATACATACATACATACATACATACATACATACATGCATACATGCATACATGAGTACATGCATCCACTCATCCGCGCATCCATGCATCCGCGCATCCACCCGCATCCAAGCATCCACCCATCCGTGCATCCACGCATCCGTGCATCCACGCATCCGTGCATGCACGCATCCATGCATGCACGCGTGCATACATACATACATACATACATACATACATACATGCATGCGTACATGCATACAAACATACATGGATCCATGCATACAAGCATCCATGCATGCATCCATGCATGCATGCATCCATGCATCCACGCATCCATGCATGCATGCATCCATGCATGCATGCATCCATGCATGCATGCATCCATGCATGCATGCATCCATGCATGCATGCATCCATGCATGGATGCATCCATGCATGGATGCATGCTTGTATGGATACATGTATCCATGGATGCATGGATGCATGGATGCATACATATACGCATCCAGGCATACATGCATACACGCATACATGCGTACCCGCATACGCGCGTACAAGCGTACACGCTTACATGAATACATGCGTACATCCATACATCCATCCATACATACATATATACATACATAGATACCTACATATATACACACATATACACACACACATACACACACATATGTACACACACACTCGTACGTGCACACACACGTACGTACACACATACACACGTACGTACCTACACACATACACGTACATACACACATACATACATACACACATACATACACGCATACATACATGCATTCATGTATCCATGCATCCATCCATCCATGCATCCATGAATCCACGAATCCACGCAACCACGCATCCACGCATCCAAGCATCCACGCATCCACGCATCCACGCATCCACACATCCACGCATCCACGCATGCATGCAAACATACATACATACATACATATATACATACATACATACGTACATGCATACATACATACATGCATCCATGCATACTTGTATACAAGCATACATGCATCCATGCATACATGCATAAAAGCATAGATGCACACATGCGTACATGCATGCATGCATCCATGCATCCACGAATCCACGCATCCACGCATCCACGCATCCATGAATCCACGCATCCACGCATGCATGCATGCCTGCATCCACGCATGCATACATGTCTGCATGCATGCACGCATACATACATACATACATACATGCATGCATGCATGGATACATGCACGTATGAATACATGCATCCATGCATCCATGCATCCATGCATCCATACATACATGCATCCACACATACATGCACCAATACATACGTACATGGATGCATACATACATGCATGCATACATACATGCATCCATGCATACATGCATCCATGCATACATGCATCCATGCATACATGGATCCATGCATACATGCATCCATACATACGTACATACATACGTACATACATGCATACATACATACGCACATGCATACGCACATGCATACGTAAACACGCATATGTACACACGCATACATCCATACGCACATGCATACGCACATACACGCGTACACGCGTACACTTGTACAAGCGTACACACGTACATGCGTCCATCCATACATAGATACCTACATACATACACACATATACACACACACATACACACCCATACGTACACACACACACATACACATACACACGTACGTACACACACACATACACACACACACAGGTATACATGCATACATGTATACATGCATACATGTATACATGCATACATCCACACATGCATACATCTATACATGCATACATACATACATCCATACATATTTACATACATACATACATACATACAAACATACATAGATACCTACATACATACACACACACACATACACACACATACGTACACATACACGTACACACATACGTACACATATACATATGTACACCCACACATACACACATACACATACACACATA
This sequence comes from Flaveria sonorensis, assembly GCA_025506505.1. Lineage (NCBI taxonomy): Eukaryota > Viridiplantae > Streptophyta > Magnoliopsida > Asterales > Asteraceae > Flaveria > Flaveria sonorensis. The sequence goes on along the minus strand of JACCIY010000952.1, from coordinate 10,587 downwards.
CACATACACACACATACCTACATACATACATACATGCATATAGGCATACACGCATACACGCATACACGCATACACGTATACATCAATACACGCATACACGCATACCCGCATACACGCATACGTGCAAGCGTGCATTGTCACACCCTCAAAATCCGCATGCGGGGTTTTACCGCGAGGCGCGTGACATACCAGGATCTCAGTCATTAGTTACCAAGAACGACTCTATATGATTAATAAACAAAACCAGAGTCAACGTTTAAAATACTGCGGAAGCGTTTTTAAAACTGGAAAACCCAAAACAAGTAATATGTAACGAGAATGCGCAAAACAAACGCGCCCCAAACACAAATGTATAAAATGGAAATAATCCCAATTTGTAAACAATGCAAATGTAGACAACTCAACAATGCTGACGTGCGTGCTCCTAGGCAACTGGCAACCTTAACCTGAGAATAGCATACTAAACAAGTCAACACATGGTTGGTGAGTTCAAGAGTTTGCGTTAAAATATAAACCAATCAATAGTTTTCAGAGCATAAGTAGTGTATTGCAATAGATAGCTAGTCTATTAACATAAAAATATTAATCATAGTGATCTCGCGATTGAAGCTGACTGTGATACGTTTGTTGCCTCCCGTCACGACTTACCAGGTCGTGACGAATATGTGATAGGACAAAATTGCACCCGTTTGACCTCGAGTCGCACAGGTGGGGCTCGTCAGACCCAGTAGTACTACCCAAAATTTCCCCGCTAGTCAATATTAACAATCCGAAAGTGTGAGGACTTTCCATGGTAAACAACACTATATCAATATTATACACACTCATAAATAAAAGCGTTTGTAAACAGTATGCCATCTCCCCCAAAAGAGATTTATGTAAAAAGAGTGGGGCAAGAACTCACCTGGTATGCGCAAGAATTAACTTAGAGTTTAACTTGAAAGAAAGAAGGAAAGACAACCTTCAAAGGTCACCTAGAATACAAGAGTACATAAGTACGTGTGCACAAAAACAACACGAAACCCTAAGTGCTCTACAAACCAAGGAACTCAAGGTTTAAGAATACAAGACACATTTGACCCAGTTGACCCGTTGGTGACATTATAGGTGATAATTCATTAAACTAACACAACAGCATATCATACATGATCAACATACCACTTGATTACATATAGCACATCACCACCACATGTACTACCTAGATCATCATATAACTAGATATCATACAAATCATGCAAATCACAACAGGCCAAAACAGATAACAACCCAAATCAACATTCATACAACATAAACAACACATTTAGTCACCTTAGAACCCATCCATGAACACACTAGCATGATCCTAATATCCCAAACATGCTCAAATCATCCAATTCAAGGATTTGCACAATTAAAGTTTCCCTTTTGGGAAAGTTCATCCCAAATTCATCAAACTCACACAACATTCATGAATTCATCAATTATATACCATTTCAAGTCCATGACAACATCTAAACATGATCAACAACACCTAATCATCATGATTCATCAACTTTCATACCCAAAAGTTACTATCTTTAGTAAGGTATGAACTACAACATGCATTCTTGAATTCCTAACATTCATATCAACCATCTAGCATCTAATCATCATCACAAACACATCCATAACATTCACACATCATCCAATCACCAATTCATGCAAAATAAAGTTACTATTATTAGTAACCTATGAACAATGCACCCAAATCATGGCTTTCTTGTAAAATCGACGTTAACTAATATATATACAATACAACTAACATAATCACAACATCAAACAACCATTATTCAACATCCAATTTGATCCAAAATTGCCTCAAACTCACGGCCAAGATAACCCTATGAACAAACAACCAAAATCCAAACTTTCTTGCATAATCAACGTTAACTAGCATCAACACAACCTAACTAACATCATAACATCACCAAACGAACAAGAATTAACATCCAATTGCAGATTTCGAACTAGGGTTCGGCCACCATGAAAACCATCAAAAACATGCAAAAATCTAACCTTTAAACGTGTAATGGCTTGCAATTGATGATTCTAACTTGTTGTATGCCTTGAAATCGATCAAATTCGAATGTGATTGCTTGTTCTTGGGCTGAAATCGCAGGTTTGTGGGTGTGGGGAGGTCGATCGCGGCCGAGGGTGGGATTAGGGTTGGAGTTTTTTTGTTTTATTAATTCAATTTGCATAAATACCCTTTAACCCTTGCATTTTGTATTTTATAAAAATTAAGCTTTTTGAATAGATTTTAAATAGTTTTTAACTACTAAACACAATTATTATTAATCACAAATAACAATCATGCATAATTCCCATTTATCACAAAACACACGAATAAATATGCACGTTTTCACGTTACGCGATAACATTACAGTTAACATTCAAATCACATAAGCATAACTTAATAATCACATTGTTAACCTAATTATCATCAATTTAACATTACTGATTATTGTTAAGTCACCAACGTTCAACGACAACCAGTGTGTGCTCCCAACACGTGTATGCAAGACTTAACGGAAACTAACGGAGTTTGGTAACGGAAAATTACCGGATGTCACATTATCCCCATGTTAAAAGAATTTTCGTCCCGAAAATTGCGTTACATGGTGAGTGATCCATCACTGGTCTACTGCATTGGCACAAGGAAATCGAAATCGTGTGAGTTTTGGATGAGTTGTCACATCATCCCCATGTTGAAAGAAATTTCGTCCCGAAATTTAATCAATACCTTCACCAGTTGGCATCGTTCTTTCGAATAGCTGAGGATACTTAAGCTTCATTTGGTCTTCACGTTCCCACGTGAATTCTGGTCCACGTCTTGAGTTCCATCGAACTTTGACAATGGGTATCTTGCTTTGCTTAAGCGTTTTCACCTCACGATCCATCACTTCGACAGGTTCCTCAATGAAACGTAATTGTTCGTCTACTTGAACTTCTTCCAGCGGTACGACCATCGTTTCATCCGTTAAACATTTCTTTAGATTTGAAACATGGAATACATCATGGATTCCACTCAATGAATCAGGTAAGGCTAGTCGATAAGCCACTGGACCAATTCTTTCCACTATCTCAAATGGTCCAACGTATCTCGGATTTAGCTTTCCTCGCTTACCAAACCGAACTACGCCTTTCCATGGTGAGACTTTCAATAAAACTTTGTCACCAACTTGAAATTCCAAGGGTTTTCGTCGCTTGTCAGCATAGCTTTTCTGTCTGTCTCGCGCTGCTGCCATGCGGTTTCTTATCTGAACAATCTTCTCAGTTGTCTCGTGTACTAACTCAGGACCCGTTAATTGACTATCACCAATTTCAGCCCAGCAAACTGGTGATCTACACTTTCTCCCATACAAAGCTTCAAAAGGTGCTGCCTTTATACTAGTGTGATAACTGTTGTTGTAAGAAAATTCCACCAACGGTAGGTGAACTTCCCAGTTATTCCCGAAATCAATCACACAAGCACGTAACATGTCCTCCAAAGTCTGTATAGTACGCTCGCTTTGACCATCAGTCTGTGGATGATAAGCAGTACTCATATCCAATCGTGTACCTAAAGCTTTCTGCAACGACTGCCAGAAGTGTGATGTGAAACGAGAATCGCGATCAGAAATAATTGAGATTGGTACTCCATGCCTCGAAACGATCTCCTTCAGATAAAGTCGGGTTAACTTCTCCATCTTATCTGTTTCCTTTATCGCTAGGAAATGAGCAGATTTTGTCAATCGATCCACGATAACCCATATTGTATCGCAACCCGTAGAAGTACGAGGTAACTTAGTAATAAAATCCATTGATATTTGATCCCACTTCCACATAGGGATCTCGGGTTGTTGTAATAATCCAGATGGTTTCTGATACTCCACTTTTACCTTTGAGCAGGTCAGACACTTGCTCACATAAGTAGCTACATCTGCTTTCATGTTAGGCCACCAATAGTGCGCCTTCAAATCGTGGTACATCTTGTCAGATCCAGGATGTATAGAATACTTGGACTTGTGAGCCTCACTCATCACCAAGTCTCTCAGGTCTCCGTGGAGAGGTACCCATAGTCTATCCATGAAATAACGAATCCCATCCGGCTTTACTTCTAATTGCTTTTCCATTCCTCGTAACCCTTCTAAACTCATATTTTCTACTTTCAGAGCTTCAGTTTGAGCATCACGGATTTGTTCGGGTAATTGCGTACTAATCGTTAGTTGCAGAGCTCGCACTCGTCGAGGCTTAGCAGTCTCTTTTCTACTCAGCGCATCAGCAACTACATTTGCCTTCCCCGGGTGGTATTTAATAGCACAATCATAGTCGTTTAACAATTCCACCCAGCGTCTTTGCCTCATATTCAACTCCTTTTGCTCAAAGATATGCTGAAGACTCTTGTGATCGGTGTAAATGGTGCATTTGGTACCGTACAAGTAATGTCTCCAGATCTTCAAGGCAAACACTACCGCACCCAGTTCCAAATCATGGGTGGTATAGTTCTTCTCATGAATCTTCAACTGTCTAGAGGCGTATGCTATCACTTTATCCCGCTGCATCAGGACGCATCCAAGTCCTTGAATAGAAGCGTCACAATAGACTACGAAATCATCACTACCATCCGGTAACGCTAATATTGGTGCGCTACACAATTTATGTTTCAGCAACTGAAAAGCAGATTCCTGACTCTCACCCCATTTGTACGTCGTTCCTTTGTGAGTCAAAGCTGTGAGAGGTTGTGCAATCTTAGAGAATCCTTCAATGAATCGTCGATAATATCCCGCTAATCCAAGGAATTGTCGTATCTCACTCGGTGTCTTAGGACAGACCAATTCTTTATCGCTTCAATCTTAGCAGGATCAACATGTATTCCCTTCTCGTTGACAATATGACCCAAGAATTGTACCTCACGTATCCAGAAATCACACTTAGAAAACTTTGCATACAGTTGTTCCTTTCTAAGTAATTCCAAGATTAAACGTAAGTGCTCTCATGTTCTTCCTCGGTCCTTGAGTATATCAGTATGTCATCAATAAAGACGATAACAAACTGATCAAGATAGGGTTTGCACACGCGATTCATGAGGTCCATGAATACTGCTGGTGCATTCGTCAACCCAAATGGCATGACCAAAAATTCATAGTGACCATATCGTGTACGGAAAGCAGTCTTCGAGATGTCCTCTTCTCGAACTCTCAGCTGATGATACCCAGACCTCAGATCAATCTTGGAGTAATAGCTTGATCCTTGCAGTTGATCAAACAAATCATCGATACGAGGTAAGGGATATCTATTCTTGATAGTAACCTTGTTCAGTTCCCTATAGTCGATACACATTCTAAATGTACCATCCTTCTTCTTCACAAATAGAACTGGCGCTCCCCAGGGTGACGAACTCGGTCGGATAAACCCTTTATCCAACAGTTCTTGGAGTTGGGCGGATAATTCTTGCAGTTCGTTCGGAGCTAACCGGTATGGTGCTCTCGCAATTGGAGCGGCTCCTGGAGTCAACTCAATCTGGAATTCAACTTGACGATGAGGCGGTAATCCAGGCAGATCTTCCGGAAACACCTCAGAAAACTCACGAACTACGGGAATATCCTCTATCTTCTTTCCTCAGTCTGTTTATCCGTGACTAGTGCCAATATGGCCAGTCGACCCTTTCGTAACAACTTCTGCGCCTTCATGAATGAGATGATGCCTATCACCGCACCACTCCTATCACCTCTGACCGTAAGGACTTCTTCACCAATGGGAATCCTTATGATTTTCTCGTGGCATATGACTTCCGCTTGTTTATCGGAAAGCCAATCCATGCCTACTACCACATCAAAGCTTCCTAACGTAACAGGCATGAGATCTATGGTGAACGTATGACCAGCAAGCTCTATCTTGCAGTCTCTAAGAATATGCGTTACGTGAATCTGTGTACCGTCAGCTAACTCTACGGTGTATTTAGATTCTAAGGTTGAGGGCATATCACTTAAAAGACTACAGAACCTAGTGGACACGAAACTTCTATCGGCTCCGGTATCGAATAATATAGTAGCAAAACGACCATTAACCGAAAATTTACCAGTTACTGTTGTAGGATCGTTTAGAGCCTCACCTGAGCCAATGACGAAGGCTCTTCCTTTGGCTCCATTGTTGTTATTGCCTCCATTGTTGTTGCCATTACCATTGTTGTTGTTATTGTTCCCGTTGTTATTATTGCTGCTGTTCCCATTGTTGTTACCATTACCATTCCTCTTAAGTTGGGGACAGTTGCGTTTGTAATGACCTTCTTTCCGCACTCAAAACAACCTTTCGGAGTTTCTTGCGATTGTTGAGGCTTCTTCATCAGTTCACCCCGACAGTCTTTGGCTGCATGACCAATCTTCCCACAACGTTGACACTTGAAGTTATCACATCGGCCCACATGGTGGTAGTTACACCGGTTGCACTTCGGCAGTCTTCCACCATACCCACCGGGTCCTTGATTTGAATGAGTCGTCTGGTTGAAGCTTCGGTTGTTATCGAACTTCCGTTGCTGTTGCTGATTTTGCTGCTGTTGTTGAGGTTGAGATTGGCTACTGGATGACGATCCCTTGTTGCTTGAACCATCCCACTTGCGTTTCTGGTCGGGCACGCTTGCCACCGCACCCCGTTTAGGTAATCGTCCTTGCTCAACTGCCTGATCAGTCAGCCTGTGGGCTGTTCGGATTGCTTGTTGTATGGTAGTGGGGTTAGAAGCAGTTACCATACTTTGAATTTCGGGCACCAATCCCCGTATATAATGCTCCACCCTCTTGTGCATTTCATTCACCATCCCTGGACATAAAGTGGCTAACTCATGAGTACGAGTCGTGTAGGCTTCAATTTCTGAGCCTTGCATTTTGAGTTGCCAGAACTCAATTTCCAGTTTCTGCACTTCGTTTCGGGGGCAGTATTCTTCAGTCATAATTCCCTTAATTCATCCCAAGGTAGTTCATTGGCCATGGCTTGACCCAACATTTGTACCTGGGCATTCCACCAAGAGAGTGCTGCGCCTTCCAACGTCCCTGTGGCATACTTCACCTGATCAGCAGGCGGGCAGTTGCATTTCGCGAAAACCGACTCTGTCTTCTCAAACACCTTACAAGCCCTACAGCCCTTCCGTCCCGCTGTAGGTATGAGGTTTACAGTCCATGAAGGACTTGTAGGTACATGGTGGTGGTCCTGTTTTGACAATCCCAACATTAGTCAGATATCCTAGACAAATAACTAGGATAATCAGTTTAACCTCTTGCTATCATTTACCTGCTGGTTGTCCAGGTTGGGCAGCAGCCACTGCCGCCTGAACGTGTTCATTAATCAATGCCGCCAATTCCGCAGGCGTCATGTTTATGGCTCCGGCTCCACGGCCTCCGGCGCCACGTCCACGACCACGCCCACGTCCTCTTCCACGTGCGTCCATATTTCACTTTAAAATTCACAATTACAATAATGAGTAACATCCAACACATTAATCTCATCAAGTACAGTAAACAATAAGAAATAACAATTTACCACAACCACAACGTTTATAACAGAAATAATAATCAAAGATAAATAAATTGTAATTGAGTCACAAAATATTCCATCAATGTCAAAATTTAAGTTTGTCAGTTGGGTGGGAAACAACCCTTCCCACATAGGTTTCAAAGAAAAGAAACACTACATAGTCTAAGTCATTTAAAAGTAGGATCAGTCCAGTACGTCAGATCCGTCACTGTCCTCATCCATCTCTACTGGTTCTTCTTCTGGGTCTTCCTCATCAGGGTCCACCAAAGGTGCAGGAGCTTCAGCAATCTGAAGTGCTGCTAGCTGTGCCTCTAAACCAGCAAACCTATTATCAATCACCATGTTATGGTGATCCTGTGCATCCATACGCTCACTAAGTGCTACCACGTTGCCTGCCAGAGTATGATGTCCACCAATGGCCATCGAAAGTCGCTCCTGAAGCGTATCTACCTGGTAACGCAGCTGACGCATCTCAGATCGTATCGCAGAGTTCTCGTCAGTGAGTCCTCTAATCCGCTGTCGCTCTGTGTCCAGTGTGGCTACTAGGGCTGCAAATGCCTGCTCCAGAGGGATGCTCAAGGTAGGAAGTGTAGGCAAAGTAGAGGCGGTTGATGACCTAGTCCTAGGTCGTGTAGGTGCTACAGGTGGTACGCGTTCTCTATAAGCCATACGGTTAATGTAAGTGGGGTAGAAATCCCAGTTACGCGGAGGATCGAGCTCAGGAGGTACGAAAGGCTGATCCCAGTCTATCTCGCCGCGAGGATAAGGATGTCGTGGCCAGTTAGATCCCCTATCAGGTACGGGAGATGTAGGAGGTGATTCAGATCGTGCAGGTCTCTTGCCTAAATTCCTGGACGACGATGCCATGCTGCGAAGTACGTGTTGCGTATGCCAATGAGTATACAGTAAGGAGAGTAAACGATAAGTAACTAACAACTGTGCGGTTATAGTCTAGTGTGGTATGCAACCTAGTTCCCTATAACCAATGGCTCTGATACCAATCTGTCACACCCTCAAAATCCGCGAGCGGGGTTTTACCGCGAGGCGCGTGACATACCAGGATCTCAGTCATTAGTTACCAAGAACGACTCTTATGATTAATAAACAAAACCAGAGTCAACGTTTAAAATACTGCGGAAGCGTTTTTAAAACTGAAAACCCAAACAAGTAATATGTAAGAGAATGCGCAAAACAAACGCGCCCAAACACAAATGTTAAAATGGAAATAATCCCAATTGTAAACAATGCAAATGTAGACAACTCAACAATGCGAGTGCGTGCTCCTAGGCAACTGGAACCTTAACCTGAGAATAGCTACTAAACAAGTCAACAATTGTCACCCTCAAAATCCGCGTTGCGGGGTTTACGCGAGGCGCGTGACATACCAGGATCTCAGTCATAGTTACCAAGAACGACTCTATATGATTAATAAAAAAACCAGAGTCAACGTTTAAAATATGCGGAAGCGTTTTTAAACTGGAAAACCCAAAACAGTAATATGTAACGAGAATGCGCAAACAAAACGCGCCCAAACACAAATGTATAAAATGGAAATAATCCCAATTTGTAAACAATGCAAATGTAGACAATCAACAATGGACGTGCGTGCTCCTAGGCAATGGCAACTTAACCTGAGAATAGCATACTAAACAAGTCAACACATGGTTGGTGAGTTCAAGAGTTTGCGTTAAAAATAAACCATCAATAGTTTCAGAGCATAAGTAGTGTATTGCAATAGATAGCTAGTCTATTAACATAAAAATATTATCATAGTGATCTCGCGATTGAAGCTGACTGTGATACGTTTGTTGCCTCCGTCACGACTTACAGGTCGTGACGAATATGTGATAGGACAAAATTGCACCCGTTTGACCTCGAGTCGCACAGGTGGGGCTCGTCAGACCCAGTAGTACTACCCAAAATTTCCCCGCTAGTCAATATTAACAATCCGAAAGTGTGAGGACTTTCCATGGTAAACAACACTATATCAATATTATACACACTCATAAATAAAAGCGTTTGTAAACAGTATGCCATCTCCCCCAAAAGAGATTTATGTAAAAAGAGTGGGGCAAGAACTCACCTGGTATGCGCAAGAATTAACTTAGAGTTTAACTTGAAAGAAAGAAGGAAAGACAACCTTCAAAGGTCACCTAGAATACAAGAGTACATAAGTACGTGTGCACAAAACAACACGAAACCCTAAGTGCTCTACAAACCAAGGAACTCAAGGTTTAAGAATACAAGACACATTTGACCCAGTTGGACCCGTTGGTGACATTATAGGTGATAATTCATTAAACTAACACAACAGCATATCATACATGATCAACATACCACTTGATTACATATAGCACATCACCACCACATGTACTACCTAGATCATCATATAACTAGATATCATACAAATCATGCAAATCACAACAGGCCAAAACAGATAACACCCAAATCAACATTCATACAACATAAACAACACATTTAGTCACCTTAGAACCCATCCATGAACACACTAGCATGATCCTAATATCCCAAACATGCTCAAATCATCCAATTCAAGGATTTGCACAATTAAAGTTTCCCTTTGGGAAAGTTCATCCCAAATTCATCAAACTCACACAACATTCATGAATTCATCAATTATATACCATTTAAGTCCATGACAACATCTAAACATGATCAACAACACCTAATCATCATGATTCATCAACTTTCATACCCAAAAGTTACTATCTTTAGTAAGGTATGAACTACAACATGCATTCTTGAATTCCTAACATTCATATCAACCATCTAGCATCTAATCATCATCACAAACACATCCATAACATTCACACATCATCCAATCACCAATTCATGCAAAATAAAGTTACTATTATTAGTAACCTATGAACAATGCACCAAATCATGGCTTTCTTGTAAAATCGACGTTAACTAATATATATACAATACAACTAACATAATCACAACATCAAACAACCATTATTCAACATCCAATTGATCCAAAATTGCCTCAAACTCACGGCCAAGATAACCCTATGAACAAACAACCAAAATCCAAACTTT
>JACCIY010001353.1:22500-46489 GCA_025506505.1 Flaveria sonorensis | reverse complement strand
CCATGAGAATGTCTCACTAGAGTCATTCCTTAAGGAGAGGAATCCAGGGTGCAAAGAAACATATCCTGTGGTGAGGGTGTAGAGGTTAGGCCTACTACTCATCTCCAAGGATTCCATAACTATGGATGAAGGAGTATTATGAAACGATTGATGAACTGATGGCCCATAACCTTGATCTTGAAAAAAGAATGATATTCCTACAAGAAAAAAGTGCAAGATTAAAGGTATATGATGAAGAAGCAACGGTTCTTGAATTTAAGAACTGTCTGTGAAGACTTCGGCAGATAGAGTATTGAGTTGGAAATTACTCAGAACTCTACAGCAACAAGCAGCAAGAGTTTTCACCCTTGAAGAATAACTCATAACTCCTCAGCAAGCTACTGCAAGGGCAATGTATCTTGAGAACAAAGTTGAACATCTTCAAGAAAGCATTGACCTTCAAAAATCCATCATCTAGAGTCTTTAATCTTAGCACCACAAGAACCTTTGGACGGCCTTCTCCTATCACCTTACTGTCATCTGGAATCTCAGATGATGCTACCAAAAAATGGGAAGATGAGCCCAAAGAAACTGAGGACATCCTTCAGAGATTGGCTACTCAAGTCATTCAAGCAAGACAACCATCTCTTTCTTTTCGCTATGGATTGATCGTATGAGCCTTTATCAGAAGCTAAAATCAAAAAAGCTTCTTGATAGGTATGGCTATAATAGTGAAGAAGAAAAGGAAAATAAAGCTAGGAGGGTAATGAGGAGGTTGAATCAAAAGGTTCACTTGGGAAGAGGAAGATGGCCTTGACTATGAAATCCAGCACTTCTTCCTTGCTCTCTCTAAAACTAAAAAGATGTGATGAAGAATCATCAAAGAGAGAGCTAGTGCTGGATTAGAAGCCTCTCCCAAACCATTGTTGAAGATGAAGCACCACTGCTTCTAGAAGCTACTGAATTACTAAACAAATCAAGTACTGGTGTAACTGCTGAAAGTACTGTACAAGAGACTCCTTCAGTAGATGAGTCCTCATAAAAGATGGTCTATACAAGAGGTATCTAGACCATGGACAATGACATGAAAGGCATGGAGTGACTATTGAGGCAAAACTACCCAACTTCATAAAGATGTACTTGAGTCTGAGCTCAAAAAGTCAGTTGAGGTGATATTTGGTCAAAGGAAAGCTGAAACTGAAACCCAGTTAACTCTATGGTGAACATAGAGACTAATGGTAGAGAAGTCATTAATGTGTGAGAGAGTCAAGACAATTGCTGATGATCCAAGTTAGCTGGTGAGGCATCAGGTATAACTGTTAGGCCTTCGGCAGTCAGACATACTGAAGTCCCTATCTCTGACAAAGGTAAGAGACCTATGACTACCGAAGAGGAAATGGAATTTGAGGCATAGAAATCAAAGGCCAGATTTCTTATGACCAAGAAGGTGGAATTATTCCACAAAAGCCAGAAGAAGAAGTTGTAGTTCTAAAAACGGTAGAACTCAAGAGGCCTCGGTAAAGAAGATATCATTGCACTAATCAAGAGTTTAAAGGACTCAAGAGTTACAAGAACTACAGCGTAGAGACTCATCAGTGGTGAACTTAGCAGAACCAAAGCTCCACCTAAATAGAAAACCAAAGCTGTCAAGATGGTGCTATCTAAGTTATCCAGGCCATCTACCGAAAGCACCTAGGGAATAGCAATCAGCAGCCTTCAATAGCTACAACTACCGAACTAAAACATATGATCTCTTCTATAAAGAAAGAAGAGAAAGATGAAGAGAAATGTCTCCTACCAGCTCAATTGAGTTGAAAGGATACAATTTTGATAAGATCATGGAGTGGGAGTACTGCTGAGATTAAATCAAACCTAATAGTTGCAACTCATGCTAAGATGGAGAGAGCAATTGAGTCAGCTAGAAGGAAAATGGCTGAGTTAGAGAAGAAGAAAGGTTAAAAAGTTCAACAAGAGTTCAGAGATAAGTAGCAGATGAAGCAATTTCTCAAATACTATGGTTTCTCTGGTAGACAAGTAATACCAATGAGTATGTTAACTCTTAATCTAAATATTAGAGGAATCAAGAAAAAGTTGCTGCTAGAGAGCTCCTAAAGCTTGAACAAGCTAGGAGCAATGGGAGAGACAACAGGCAAGTCAAGTAAATCACTCCAAAGTCCTCCCATCTAACGACAGGCCTTATCATCCCTGACTCTTCATCACTATCTTTGATGATGAGAAGCCTACTCTTTAGTACTCAAGTTCCTTGACAAAGTTTACCTTCTCAATGTAATCTTGATTGACCTCCAAAAGCAACTAGCCGTCCATCAATTTTATCAAAGTTTTGAAGCAAAGAACCATTTTTAGTGATGTACCTAGAACATCCACTATCAATGATCCATACATATTTTTGGTCTTCAGTTGTTCCTGCACATGAAAAGAGATGATTAGTTACATTTGGAAAATGAAGCCTTATGGTCTTGGGCTTATCAAGATGAACTGAAGATAGTTCAACAATTATTGATCATATATTCATGCTTTGAGGATCCTTGGCTGTTGTTGATGAAGAAACTTTAGTCACAAGGCATTCCTTCATCTTTCACACCATCTTTGGAAGATTAAACTTGGCTTTCAAAACTTTAGAAGTTTTTATGACTTTAGACATTTTGGAGACTGAACATTCGAAAGATTTTACATCCACTACAGCAGACTTCAGTGCTTCGAAAGCATTCATTTCTTTCTAGACCAAACTTGCTTCCGAAGATAGTTTACCTATCTTCTTTTGGTTCACCTTGATGATTCCAAACGCTTATGCATGTGGATGCTACTCTTAGGATTGTAAATGCAATCCTTAGCAAATTGAGTTGTGCCACATCTATGATGCATTCCATAGGCTTCCTTATGAGAGTTTTGTCCTAAGTGGAAGGTTTGTTTTAATCCTCTTCCATCTCCTTTTTCTTCTTGGATGATATAGCATGCTTCTGAGGGTGAAGCTTGCCTTTGGAGTTAGATGGTCCAGCCTATGCAGCAGTGGTGTACAATGGTTTAACCTTTTTATCTTTACCTGGATGGTTGGACTTGAACTAGGACTCCTAGTACTAGAGTCCTTAGTTAAGTCTTTAGTCTTCCTCACCTCAAACCCAGCAAAGATAAAAACTTGTTTTTGCTTGGGGTTGAAGGTGGGCTTGATCTCTGCACTATCTTGGATCTTCTTTTGTAGATCTTATCAAGTTCTTTGTTGCACACTTTACCACCTAAAGCCACACTCAAAGCCTCCTTCTTCAATAGCAAATGCAGCTTGCTATTTTGGTTAGTTGGGCTTCTCAGTTCTTGGAGCTGCCTCAGTGTAGTTTGCCCTAGACTGTGTTTGGTAACCATTTGTTCTTCATGCCTTACACTCCCTAGCAAAGTGGCCCATCTGATTACAGTTGTAACACTTTACTTTGCTTTTGTCCAGCCCAAACTTTCTACTGGTCACATTGCTTGGAAACTTCCTTCATGTCCTCTTGTAGAACTTCTTGGCTCTATAAGTGAGAAGAGCCATCTACTAGACTATCTCCATTTACTTCAGATCATCTGGATGGATATAGTTCAGGTCTTCAAGGATGAAGAGAAAGTTTCTAGAACTTTCATCTTAAGACATAAAGGCCTGAGAAGAGTTGGGCTCTTGCAATGGACTTTCTTGAGTGTAGCTCTCTCTTGTTGTCTTCGAGAAAGGGATGAAAGGACCCTTTGGTGTGTTGTCAGGATAGAAGATGAGATGATGTTGTGGTTCTCTGCTATCCCTTTCAACCACATGAAAGGCTGAACTCTTTTGGGTGTTGGATGAGCTGGGAGAAGGATTTTTCACTTTCATATCCATTTTGTAACTGCTCAGGATACCATATAGCTCAGTGAGAGTGAGGGTAGTGAGGTTCTCAGTTCTCTTGATGGCCACACAATAGTGTGTCCATTCTCTGGGAAGAGAGAACATGAACTTCCTCACTATGTCCCTGTTCTCAAGGTTGACTCTAGCATCCATCAGAGCATCTATAATCTCAACATACCTGATGTATTGTTGAGTAATAGTTTCACCTATCTTGAAGGTGAAGCTTTCAAACTGCTGCTTCATGATGTCTTTCTTGTTCTCCTTAGCTTACATAGATCCTTCATACATCAGCTTTAGTGCATCCCAGGGTTCTTTTGCGGTCTTGCACTTCTTGAAGCCTCTGTAGATGGAGTTAGGAAGAGCAATTTGAAGATCGGTCATAGCTTTGTGATAAATGTCAATTTTCTTTCAGTCTTCTTTAGAATAATTAACCACTTTCTTGGGTATCATCCCACCTTCAGCAGTTACTGAAGTAGTGCTTGGGATGTGAGGTCTAGAGACTATAGATCTTCACAACCTGCTGTCTTGAGACTTGATGAAGCCTTTCATGCTTATGCACCAAGTGTCAAAGTCATCAAGAGTGATCAGTGGAGACTTAGTCGTTGTGCCGGTTTCTATATCAGCTTTAGGGAGAGTTGCCATTTGAGCAAGTAAGTATGTGTGAAACTGAAGTGTGATTCAAGATGGTGAGATCTTATAATCAAGAGCCTTAGAAGCTCTTATACCAATTGTAGGACCTGTTATGGTTGTTCAATAATAGTCTCATAGTTGGAGATAACACACTTACTAGATCAAATAGTGAACCAGGTAAAGAAACAATGAACAGACAAGTAATAAACTTAGGAACTAAAAGATTGGTTTTCAAGGATAGTGTATATTGCTCTCAAGTAATTTTACAGGTGTTACAATGCTTAGTCCTAAGACTGTGTACATGAGATACTTTATACTACATCCTACGGCCGACCATACTTTTAAGGCTAGCTGGACACTAATCTAGACAACAAGATTAATGTAAAGTCAAATGGTAGATTGCCTTTTGACATGTGACTATGACATGCCATAGCTCACATCCTATTGTATTACAATAAGGATTAAAGTACTAAAGTAGAAAGTTACAGACAAAGTCACCATTATTTACAGTTAACAAAAGTAAGGAGATAATCATCAACTTATATAAGTTGTTGAGTCTTCAGAGCTGGCAGCAGAAAGGTGGTCAGCTTTTGTCAAGAGTGTGTCAGCAGACACATGGCTTCTTAGTCTTTGGAAAACTTCAGTCTTCAAGCTTTGTAAGACTTTGACTTTAAGCTTCAGAAGATTTCTATCTTTGGCTTCGGAAGATTTATGTATTGGCTTTTGAAAATTTGTTATTTTCCTTTGTACATTCTCAAATCTTCCGAAGTAACTTCCTTGTACTTTAGTGAATGCTGAAAGATCTTTGGTTAGCATCAGTCTTTAAGATAAACTCTTAGATTTATGTTATCCATAACTATTAAAATCAGAGGTTTCCCACCATTGTCATCTTTATTCTTCATAACAAAGCAAACCCTCAAACCTTCAATCTCTCAAAGTCTACTAAAAATCAACCAACTTTCAATAGCAGCTCAAACCCTAGAATTTCGACAAACCACAGCATTAGCACATCACTTAAACCATAGGGACATTTATGATCCGATTCTCAAATTCCTAAAGGATAGCAATTAATCCTTTGCTATCACTGTAGAACCTATGATTTGTGAGTCCAACATAACGGAATTCTGGAATACCTGCTTCATGCAATAAGAGAATGGAGTCAAGATCATCATGGCGATAGTTCAAGGGATGAAGGTCAGTGTATCTGTAACGACCGGAAATTTCAAGAAGTAGAAATAGAGAAAGTTTTCACGCGAAAACAGGTTCTCGCGCGAGAACCTCATGCGAAAAGTTTGAGCTGGGTATAAATAGCTAAGAACACCCGGTCTGACCCCATTTTCGTGCAAGAAGTGCTGCTGTTAGAGAGAGAAAATGGCTGCATGGAGAGAGAAACTGAAGAAACAAAATGTTTAAGTTTTCTCTCGGTAAAGTCTTCGGGAAGGTTGTGTTTGTGCTAGAACTTCAAGAGGTCAATTTCTAGTCCCTTTTTATGCAAGTTTTTATGTTTTGGGGCTATTAGGAATACTAAAATGCTTGTTTATGCCTGAGTTGATGTTGTTATGATGTTAAGCATGTTAGAACAGCCTTAGACGCGATAAGTTATCACTGGGCAGGAAAAACCCGTAGTTTTCGTGTAAGCAGTTGAGTTGTACTTTATGAAATTTGAATCTGCAAAGTTCTCGCACGAAAGGGGATAGTTCTCGCGTGACAGGTAGTCCTCGCGAGATAGGAAGTCCTCGCGCGATATATATGTTTTTGCGTGACATGAAGTTTTCGTGTGACTTGTAGTTCTCGTGCGACATTGATGATTTGATGGGTATGATTTGATTGTGGTATGGTTCTCACGCGAAATCTTAGGTTCTCGCACCAGATGATGATGTTATATGTTCAAGTTTTCGCATGACCTGCTGTGATGTGTGATGTGCTATCTTTTAACGTGAAAACGGTTTTCAAAACGATATTTTTTATGATATGACTTTGCATGGTATGATATGTATATGTACGTAAAGTATTATGTAATGAAAGTGAAAGATAACGATAATGAAAAGTGGGACGTAATGAATGAATGAAAGTCTTGCAAGCAAATGAATGGAGGTGCACGACCATGTTGTCGTTATCTCAACTGAGGTGCAACTTAGGAAGCCCATAAGGATGCGCTTCAGGGGTCCAATCCTTGAGATTGACCAAAATGTGATGGGATCCTTGTCCCTTTACCCCGGTATTGTGTCAGCTTTGAGCATGATGTGGGGGTTTACTTGTATGCCACGGCATAGTACCAGCTTTGGCATGACGTGGGGGTTCAACATATGGCATGATCTATATGAAAGTGAAAGATGATAACGAATGAAAGTACGAATATGAACGATGATGAACGATGATGAAAGATAATAAATAATTATTATCAAGATGTATGTATGATGTATGATCACGTGTGAAGTAACGGATATGTTTTAACAAAAGTAAAGTATTTTATTATGAAAACTAGAACTCACTCAGCGTCGCTGACTTTTGTATGCATAATAGTTGGCAGGTATTTGATGATGCTGAGGAGGTGCAGGCATGAATGCATAAGCTACTGGGGAAGATTCAAGTCTGGCATCAACATTTTTTGGAATGTTATTGTATTAATAAAATTTTTGAGATGTAAACGAAACGATGTGATGGTTTGACACGATTTTAATTATTAATGAAAAGATATATTTCCGCTGCAAAATGATGTGTTTTAAGTGTTTTATCGATGATTGACCAACTTTAAGCGTCCCGGGAACGGGGTCTTACAAGTTGGTATCAGAGCCAAAGTTTAAGAGAATTAGGCAAAATATTTTCAAAAACCTAAAACTTAAACTGAGAATCGGATGAAAGGAAAGGGATGACAGTCCTAATAGCTACATGCTAGCAAGTAAATGTTTATGTAAACGTTTTATGTAAATCAAATGGAAAAGGAATTATGTATGCGTGTTATGTGAATTATGTGCTTTTAGTAGATTTGGATACTGATGTAGTCAGGATAGGAAATGCTTGGAGAATGAAGAGTAAAGTAAGTGGCTAATCACAACTGGCTACTGTAATTAGGGACTTACTATACTTGACATAATCTGAGCTATTACATTGAATGACCGTGTCGGTGTTTGAATGTTATAGCGCTTAAGAGATGGCTGGTGGTAGATCTTCGAAGGATTCTCAAGGTCGAGGTCGTGGTGGACGTGGTGTTAGGCCGTGTGTCACAAGGAACAGGCTAGGACTATCAAAATGGCACCTGAAGGGCCCGAGCTTCATCACCATGAAGGCGGTGATGAGAGTGCTAATTTGAGGGCCTCAGTGAAGGAGGCGATGGTTGAGGTTCATCAAGTCATGCAGACGATTCTACCGTCTATGGTGACTGAGGTTATTAGAGCCTTAAAGGAAAACAAGAGGAAGGAGAAGAAGGAAAAGAAGAAAGCCGCTAGGCGAGGGGGCAAAGAAGGAGGTTCAGGGGAAAGGAAGCAACCAGAGACTGAGACGGTTGCTTCTAGTGATGACGAGGAGGAGGAAGCGGTGTAGGAAACTACGAAGGAGTGCAACTATGGGGCATTCCAGAGATGTAATCCCCCGACTTTCGATGGGAATGGGAGTGCTGCTGCTGCCCACCGATGGGTGAGGGAGATGGAGGCGGTACTTGATATCAGCGAGTGCCAAGAGGATCAGAAGGTGAAGTTTGCTACCCACTCATTTATGGATTCGGCCTTATGCTGGTGGGACAACATTGTCCAGGCCGAGGGTAGCAGAGCCATTGGGAGGATGGTGGAGTGAAGTAAAGAAGTTGGTGATTGAGGAGTTTTGTCCTCACAGGGAACTTGACAAGATTAAAAGGGAGTTCCTACTGTTGGAGGTGGGGACCATGACACACCAGTAGTATACCTCAAAGTTCAATGAGATGGCGAGACTAGTGCCAGAGCAGGTGACACCCGTGTCATGAAAGCTCAAGCGATACATCCATGATCTGCCAGCAGATCTCCACACACAATTGATCGCCGCTCGACCAAGTACGTTTAAGTCACTGGTCGATCTGCCAGGGTGACTGTATGATGAGAGGGAAGGGGTGACTGTGGTGGAGGTGAGTAAGAAAGGTGGTGGTGACAGAAACTAGAATGGGAAACATTTTGGCAGTGGTGGTTTCACCCCTAAGGGCAAGAAGGCAAAGGTAGAGGGACGCAAGATAGCTGCAACTGAGGTAGTGGTGAAGGTGTGCAATAAGTGTGGGAGAGACCATGTGGGAAAACATAAATAGGGATCGAACATCTGCTTCAAGTATGGGAAGGAGGGCCATATGGCAAGAGATTGTCGTGTGGTGAGGTGTTACAACTGCGGTGAGACGGGGCATATGAGCAGGGACTACAAGAAGTTAAAGGTTGAGAGCTCCAGCGCAAAGAAGGGGATTGAAAAGGAGAAGGAGGGGCGAATGGATTAAAGCCAGGGCATTCACTATGACCCGGGAGGAGGCTAGGGTGGACCCCGATGTTGTGTCAGGTACATTCCTAGTAAACCAAACTTATGCCTCTGTGCTTTTTGATTCTGGTGCTAGTAGGAGATTTTTTTGTGCTGCCTTCTGTGGTAAGTTTCCCATTAGGAGTTGGAAGATTGATGAGCCCTTTGATGTAGAAACTGCCATTAGTAAGTCTACCAGGATTTCTAATGTGGTAGAAGATTGTGACATAGAGTTGGAAGGCCATAGGTTCTCTGCAAGGTTGTTTGTGATGCCCTTAGGCGAATTTGATGAAGTCCTAGGGATGGATTGGCTAGCAGCCTATGAGGAAAACATCGTGTGTCGCAAGAAGATGATTCTATTGACTGCGCCCGATAGGAGTTTGGTAACGATTTACAGCGATAGAGTTAGTGCGCTCCCGAAAGTAATTTCGATGGTTATGGCAGAGAAGTGTATGAGGTTTGGATGTGGTGTGTATCTGGCCTATGTAAAGGATGTGGATGCATCAGTACCATGATTGACGGACGTACCGGTTGTGTATGACTTCCCCGACGTATTCCCGGAAGATCTATCAAGTGTGCAACCTGACCGCGATATCGAGTTCCAGATCGATCTGATACCTGGTGCCCAACCTGTTGCTAAGGCGCCGTATCATCTAACTCCCTCCGAGGTGAAGGAATTGATGACTCAGCTGTAAGAATTGTTAGATAAGAGGTTCATTCGATCGAGTATCTCTCCATAGGGTGCTCCGGTCTTGTTGTGAAGAAGAAGGATGGTAGTATGAGGATGTGCATCGATTACCGTGAGCTGAACAAGTTGACGGTGAAGAATCGGTATTCGTTACCAAGGATTGATGATTTGTTTGATCAGCTCCAAGGTGCCAGTTGGTTCTTGAGGATAGATCTCTGATCTGGTTATCATCAACTGAAGGTGAAGGAGCAGGATATTCCCAAGCCGGCTTTTCGTACGCGTTATGGACACTACGAGTTTCTCGTTATGTCTTTTGGCTTAACCAACGTGCCGGCCGCTTTTATGGATTTGATGAATCGGGTGTGTCAGCCTATGCTAGATAAATCAGTGATTGTGTTTATAGATGATATTCTGATTTTTTCGAAGAGTGAACAAGAAAATGCGGTCCAATTCAGGAAGTGCTGGATATGCTTAGAAGGGAGAATTAGTATGCTAAGTTCTCCAAATATGCATTCTGGTTATGTGAGGTTTAGTTTTGGGTCATGTGGTCAACCCGGAAGGGAATATGGTAGTCCCGGCGAAAGTTGAGGCGGTGATGCAATGGAAGTCTCCAAAGACGCCATCTGAGATTCGTAGTTTCTTGGGATTGGTGGGCTACTACAGGAGATTCATCCAAGACTTCTCCAAGATAGCTTAACCATTGACTAAGTTGACTTGTAAGGATGTGAAGTTTGTATGGGGTCTAGAGCAGGAGAATGCTTTCGAAGAGCTAAAGACGAGATTGACTCAAGCTCCTGTCTTGACGTTGCCCGAAGGGAGCGAAGACTTGGTGGTCTATTCGGATGCTTCTTTGGGATTAGGTTGCGTGTTAATGTAACGAGGGAGGGTCATAGCCTATGCGTCCTGACAGTTGAAAATCCATAGGGCTAACTACCCTACTCATGATTTGGAGTTGGCGGCTATGGTCTTCGCATTGAAGATTTGAAGGCACTACTTGTACGGGACAAAGTTCACTATCTTCACTGACC
The DNA here is from genome assembly GCA_025506505.1 of Flaveria sonorensis. Lineage (NCBI taxonomy): Eukaryota > Viridiplantae > Streptophyta > Magnoliopsida > Asterales > Asteraceae > Flaveria > Flaveria sonorensis. The sequence continues at coordinate 35,835 of JACCIY010001353.1, read as the reverse complement.
ACAAAAGTTTGAAGTACGTCTTCAAGCAAAAGGATCTCAATATGATGCAAAGAAGATGGTTGGAGCTTATCAAGGACTATGATTGAGAAATCCACTATCATCCAGGCAAGGCCAACGTGGTGGCGGATGCCTTAGCCGAAAAGAGAGACCCGAGCCGATTCGGGTGAAGGCTTATCAGTTGATACTGACCTCTAATGTGACAAAGTGGGTCAAAAAAATTCAAGATGAGGCACTGAAAGAAGATCGGATTAACTCCGAAAGGATGAAGGGCCTAGTCACGGAGTTGGGTGAGAGCACTCTCGGTGTTAGAACCCGATATGGAAGGATGTGGATTCCTCGTTATTGAGATCTACGAGGAAGGATCATGGATGAGGCTCATAAGACTCGATACTCGATTCACCCCAGTGCCACGAAGATGTATCAGGATATGAAGAAAGATTACTGGTGGGGGGAATGAAGCGTAATGTAGCGGAGTATGTGAGTAAGTGCCTTACTTGTCTGCAAGTGAAGGCGGAGTATCAGAAACCATATAGGAAGATCCAACCCTTGGATATACCCGAATGAAAGTGGGAACATATCACCATGGACTTCATCACGAAATTGCCTCACACGACGACAGGATGTGATGCCATATGGGTGATCGTCGACCGTCTGACGAAGAGTGCTCACTTTCTGTCGATCCACGAGACGTATTCATCTGAGAGGTTGGCGGATCTGTTCATCATGGAGATTGTGACTCGTCATGGTGTGCCAGTGTCCATTGTGTCTAACCGTGACACTCGGTTTACATCAAAGTTTTAGAAGAGAATTCATGATACGATGGGGGCGATGTTACATATCAGTACAGCTTACCATCCTTAGACAGATGGTCAGTCGGAGAGAACCATTCAGATGCTAGAAGATATGCTTCGGGCATGCGTCATTGATTTTGGTGGAAGTTGGGACAAACACTTACATTAGCCAAGTTCTCATATAACAACAGTTATCATGCCAGCATTGGTATGCCTCCTTATGAGATGCTATACGGTAGGAAGTGTAGAACCCGTATGTTGGGGTGACATCGGACAGAAGGAGTTGGGGAGCATTGAGGTGATCAAGGTTACGACCAAAAAGTTGGAGAAGATCAAGGCCCTTATGAAAGCAGCAAAGGATAGACAGAAGTCGTATGCCATCAATAGACGTAGACTGATCGAATTCAAGGTGGGCGATAGAGTTATGTTGACGGTCTCGCCTTGGAAAGGGATCATCTGGTTCAGAAAGTGAGGAAAGCTAAGCCCGAGGTATATATGGCCTTTCTGAATCATTGCTCGAGTAGGTTAGGTGGCTTACAAGCTAGAGCTACCCGATGAGTTAAGTGGAATTCATCCGACGTTCCATGTATCTCATCTGAGAAAGTGCTTAGCCAATGAAGATATGATCATGCCACTTGAGAATATCGAGGTAGATGAACAGCTCAATTACGTGAAGCAACCAGTGGCCTTCATTGATAGAAAGAAGAAAAGGCTAAGGAATAAAGTGGTTCCACTTGTGAGAGTATAGTGGAGACACAGAAAGGGGTCCGAGTCTACATGGGAGACCGAGGAAGAGATGAGACAGCACTATCCGTAGCTGTTTGAGGATTGACAGGTTTGGAGGACAAAACCTTAATAAGGGGGGCGGACTTGTAACGACCGAAAATTTCAAGAAGTAGAAACAGAGAAAGTTTTCGCATGAAAGGAGGTTCTCGCACGAAGTGCTGCTGTTAGAGAGAGAAAATGGCTGCATAGAGAGAAAGTGAAGAAACAAAGTGTTTAAGTTTTCTTTTTGGTAAAGGATTCAGGAAGGTTGTGTTTGTGATAGAACTTCAAGAGATGAGTTTCTAGTCCCCTTTTTACACAAGTTTTTATGTTTTGGGGCTATTATGCATACTAAAATTCTTGTTTATGCCTGAGTTGATGTTATTATAATGTTAAGCATGTTATAACAGCCTTAGACGCGATAAGTTATGACTGGGCGGGAAAAACCCGTAGTTTTCACGCGAGCAGTTAAGTTGTACTTTATGAAATTTGAATCTACGAAGTTCTCGCACAAAAGGGGATAGTTCTCGCACGACATGTAGATCTCGTACGATAGGTATGTTTTCGCGCGACATGAAGTTTTCGCGCAACTTGTAATTCTCGAGCGATAGTGATGATTTGATGTGTAGGATTTGATTGTGGTATGGTTCTCGTGTGAAATATTAGGTTCTCATGCGAGATGATGATGTTATATGTTCAAGTTTTCGCATGACTTGCTGTGATGTGTGATGTGTTATCTTTTCACGTTAAAACGGTTTTCAAAACGATATGTTTTATGATATGACTTTGCATGGTATGATATGCATATGTACGTAAAGTATTATGTAATGAAAGTGAAAGAAAATGATAATGAAAGGTGGAACGTAATGAATGAATGAAAGTCTTGCAAGAAAAATGAATGGAGGTGCATGACCATGTTGTCGTTAGCTCAACTGAGGTGCGGCTTAGCTAGCCCATAAGGATGCCCTTTAGGGGTCCAATCCTTGAGATTGATTAAAATGTGATGGGATCCTTGTCGCTATACCCGGTACTGTGTCAGCTTTGAGCATGACTTGGGGGTTTACTTGTAAGCCCCGGCACAGTACCAGCTTTGGCATGACGTGGGGGTTTAGCATATGGCAGGATCTATATGAAAGTGAAAGATGATAACGAATGAAAGTAAGAAAATAAAAAGTGATGAACGATGATGAAAGATAATAAATAATTGTTATCAAGATGTGTGTATGATATATGATCATGTGCAAAGTAACGGATATGTTTTAACAAAAGTAAAGTATTTTATTATGAAAACTAGAACTCATTCAGCGTTGCTGACTTTTGTATGCATAATAGTTGGCAGGTAATTGATGATGCTGAGAAGGTGCTGGCATGGATGCATAAGCTACTGGGAATGATTCAAGTCTAGCATCCATATTTTTGAGAATGTTATTGTTTTAATACAATTTTTGAGATGTAAACGAAACGATGTGATGGTTTGACATGATTTTAATTATTAATGAAAATATATATTTCCGCTACAAAATGATATGTTTTAAGTGTTTAATGTGATGATTGACCAATTGTAAGCGTCCCAAGAGCGGGGCCTTACAGTATCCTGCACCAAAATTCGTCAACAATTGAAGTTGAACAACGCAGACAGTGTACCTTCCTTCTTCAAGGATGTGGTGAGTGCCACCTTCAAGGAGATGGGATATGAAGGACACCTCCTGACGTGTACCTTCTCCAAATCACTGATATATACAATGGAGAATTATCCTTCATATCTTCCTACAATGTCTGTCCAATAAGTTGGGGGATGGGATCAAGTACCATCGGATGTAGCGGGGGCTATCCATGATCCGGTCAAATAGCAACATTATGATTTTTCAAACTTTATTTTTCAATATTTGAGCAAAAACGTAGATGCTGCTACCAAATTCAAATTTTTCATGTACCATAGGTTCTTACAACTGATTTTACAAGGACTAGGGGATAAATTAAAACTAAAAGAAGTTATTCATGTCTAGGAACTTTAAACAAAGCAATCTTTTCAATGTTAAGAGTAACTCCTAAATCTTTTTCAGGGAAGGTAACTCCCCTTTTTGTGCATATGCTTGAGGTCATTGAGTCTCAGGGTGACAACATGGTTACACCCACCATTACTGATCCTACACCCTCCATTTCACAGCCAAAATCTCTCAAACATAAGCTCCTAAATCACCCTCTCTCAGAAAGGCAAGACTAGAAACCAGGGTCCCAATCAAGTCAAAGATGTCAGCCACACCTAGAAAATGCTCAAAGAAGAAGGTTTATCTTCTTTATTTTGAGCAGACCCATACACCAACTACATGCCCTCAATTGGAGTCCCAACACCCCATTGAGCACACCAAAAGAGATACCTACATGATTGAGACAACTTCTATGGAAGAAGTCTTCATAGGATCAGGTTCACATCCTGGGCCAATAAACACAGCTCCATACTCTCCAATGCACATGTCTACCACCCATGATATTGATGTTCTTGTGACATATTAACATGATCCACTATCTCCCCCTTCCTATATAACTCAAACAGTGGAGACTGATGTGTTTACAACAACATCTAACCCACATCCTTTATCCCAAGAGGTTGATCCTAGGGAGGAAGGATCAATGTGGAAGAGGCTGTCTCTACTGCTGATCCATCAATTGATTAGCAGGACAGATACAACATAAATAAGACCTCAACCATGGCAACTCACCATGAGAATGTCTCACTAGAGTCATTCCTTAAGGAGAGGAATCCAGGGTGCAAAGAAACATATCCTGTGGTGAGGGTGTAGAGGTTAGGCCTACTACCTCATCTCCCAAGGATTCCATAACTATGGATGAAGGATGTATGAAACAGATTGATGAACTGATGGCCCATAACCTTGATCTTGAAAAAAGAATGATATTCCTACAAGAAAAAATGCAAGATTAAAGGTATATGATGAAGAAGCAACGGTTCTTGAATTTAAGAACTGTCTGCTGAAGACTTCGGCAGATAGAGTATATGAGTTGGAAACTTAACTCAGAACTCTACAGCAACAAGCAGCAAGAGTTTTCACCCTTGAAGAATAACTCATAACTCCTCAGCAAGCTACTGCAAAGGCAATGTATCTTGAGAACAAAGTTGAACATCTTCAAGAAAGCATTGACCTTCAAAAATCCATCATCCAGAGTCTTTAATCTTTAGCACCACAAGAACCTTTGGACGTGCCTTCTCCTATCACCTTACTGTCATCTGGAATCTCAGATGATGCTACCAAAAAATGGGAAGATGAGCCCAAAGAAACTGAGGACATCCTTCAGAGATTGGCTACTCAAGTCATTCAAGCAAGACAACCAATCTCTTTCTTTTCGCTATGGATTGATCTGTATGAGCCTTTATCAGAAGCTAAAATCAACTTAAATAAGCTTCTTGATAGGTATGGCTATAATAGTGAAGAAGAAAAGGAAAATAAAGCTAGGAGGGTAATGAGGAGGTTGAATCAAAAGGTTCAACTTGGGAAGAGGAAGATGGCCTTGACTATGAAAATCCAGCACTTCTTCCTTGCTCTCTCTAAAACTAAAAAGATGTGATGAAGAATCATCAAAGAGAGAGCTAGTGCTTGGATTAGAAGCCTCTCCCAAACCATTTGTTGAAGATGAAGCACCACTGCTTCTAGAAGCTACTGAATTACTAAACAAATCAAGTACTGGTGTAACTGCTGAAAGTACTGTACAAGAGACTCCTTCAGTAGATGAGTCCTCATAAAAGATGGTCTATACAAGAGGTATCTAGACCATGGACAATGACATGAAAAGGCATGGAGTGACTATTGAGGCAAAACTTACCCAACTTCATAAAGATGTACTTGAGTCTGAGCTCAAAAAGTCAGTTGAGGTGATATTTGGTCAACTGAAAGCTGAAACTGAAACCTCAGTTAACTCTATGGTGAACATAGAGACTAATGGTAGAGAAGTCATTAATGTGCTGAGAGAGTCAAGACAATTGCTGATGATCCAAAGTTAGCTGGTGAGGCATCAGGTATAACTGTTAGGCCTTCGGCAGTCAGACATACTGAAGTCCCTATCTCTGACAAAGGTAAGAGACCTATGACTACCGAAGAGGAAATGGAATTTGAGGCATAGAAATCAAAGGCCAGATTTCTTATGACCAAGAAGGTGGAATTATTCCCACAAAAGCCAGAAGAAGAAGTTGTAGTTCTAAAAACCGGTAGAACTCAAGAGGCCTCGGTAAAGAAGAATATCATTGCACTAATCAAGAGTTTAAAGGACTCAAGAGTTACAAGAACTACAACTAGAGACTTCATCAGTGGTGAACTTAGCAGAACCAAAGCTCCACCTAAATAGAAAACCAAAGCTGTCAAGATGGTGCTATCTAAGTTATCCAGGCCATCTACCGAAAGCACCTAGGGAATAGCAACTCAGCAGCCTTCAATAGCTACAACTACCGAACTAAAACATATGATCTCTTCTATAAAGAAAGAAGAGAAAGATGAAGAGAAATGTCTGCTACCAGCTCAACTTGAGTTGAAAGGATACAATTTTGATAAGATCATGGAGTGGGAGTACTGCTGAGATTAAATCAAACCTAATAGTTGCAACTCATGCTAAGATGGAGAGAGCAATTGAGTCAGCTAGAAGGAAAATGGCTGAGTTAGAGAAGAAGAAAGGTTAAAAAGTTCAACAAGAGTTCAGAGATAAGTAGCAGATGAAGCAATTTCTCAAATACTATGGTTTCTCTGGTAGACAAGTAATACCAATGAGTATGTTAACTCTTAATCTAAATATTAGAGGAATCAAGAAAAAGTTGCTGCTAGAGAGCTCCTAAAGCTTGAACAAGCTAGGAGCAATGGGAGAGACAACAGGCCAAGTCAAAGTAAATCACTCCAAAGTCCTCCCATCTAACGACCAGGCCTCTATCATCCCCTGACTCTTCATCAACTATCTTTGATGATGAGAAGCCTATCTCTTTAGTCCTTGCTAAGAAGACAAAATCCCAAAAGAAAATAATAAAAGCAAGGATTGTTCACCCAGAAGTTGAGGAGAACATATGCTAAGGAACTAAACTATTGGCAGCTGGGTATGTTACTGGGTTAAAGAAATTTGCTGTCAAGAGGGCCAATGGAGAGATCATTTACTATGACTATAAGAATGAGGTATTTGATTTGTCCCTTGACATCCTAAGCAAATTGCTGAGTACTTTAGCATCTTTGGATGTAAGAATGACAAGTCCAAGATGTTGATGCATAAAATACTCACCTTCGTCAAGTCTGATACTATTGAAGAAGTCCCTAAAACTCCACTATTAGCATATGATACCATAATGAAGTGGGAATATGATTAGAAAAATAACACTTACTTCATCACCAGATCAGCGGCTGGAAGAGTAGCTTACTCAAGGAACCATCTGTTTGAGATAGCTAACTTAACCAGGCTGAGAGTAAGGAACCCAAGTAACGACTCTGAGGCAAGAGAAGTGGAAAAGGTTTTGATAAAGATCTACAACTCGCATTGAATGATCAAAGCAAGCTTCAAAGCATAGAAAGAAGAAAATAGAATATGAAGCTGTTAAAACCATTCCATCTGCCAAACCCAGCAACCAACCAACTTCACCTCCTCATACTTTAACACCTGCTTAAACCACTAAGTAGGATTCTCCATAAGTACAACAAGCCACTGACATAGCCAAATCCCCTACCCAAAGCCAATCTGAAAAGTCAGCGGATGCAGTGATCTTCAAGGAAATTGCTGACAGAATTAGACATGGGTTGGAGCATCCTGAAGAAGAAGAAAACCTCTCAGAATCTAAGGAAGAGGAAGACTCAAAAAATGATGATAGCATAATCAATTGGGATTGTGATTATAAAACCAAGAGGTTCTGCACTGAAAGAAAGAATTAGACAAAAGCTTTCTTCTTATCTGAGTTGGATGTTCTAAAGCTGAGCTTTGAAAACTTAAAGAAAATGCACAAACTGATCTCAGAAAATGAAGACATCTCAAACAAGTACAAATCAATGGTTGTTATTCTGAAAATAAAGTTTGAAGTTAGTGCTGAGCAAAGGGAAGAAGAAGAAGCACTTAATGTAACTCCTCTAAGCATTCATGGCCCAATCACTCATTGGAGTTATAGTTCCACAACCAACACCTTCACTCTGACATATGCTGGTGCTGGCAAACTTAAAGTAAAAGAGTATGACCTGTTCAGACACTCTCAGCAAAAGATGAAGGATTTGATAAATCTACCTCTTGACAACCCCTTAAGAGATAGAAGAAGATATATGTACGAGCTTATGCTGATAAGGGTGCTTGAAGAATGAAGACAGATTTTTGGTAGCATCATCTTAGGGGAAATTTGTTGAATCATGAAGGATGAATCTACTGAAAACTCATATTTCAGCATTGGCCTTCAACTGTTGAATCAGACCAAGTGCTAAATCAATTACCAAATGGCATATGTTGAATGACTGTTGATCAGCATATGCCAGGAAACTGCCAAACTACATGTGCTGAAAGACTGCATATCAGCACATACAATTCAACTGCCGATCAACAGATAACTCCATTCTCTGCCGATCGACTGCTGCTGAGAACAAGCATGTCTGTGCTGACGGCTGCTGTATTTCACCTTTAGGAGACAACATAGTACTAAAGCTACCAACTTCGAAACTTAGATAACCTGTTCAACTGTAGTATCTGAACATAGAATAGTTTATTCTCATTGTTTAGTATAAAATTCCTCAAACTTGTATAGTTGAGGCAAGCTTTCTAAGCCATTTGATTGTACGTGCCGAATTGTAATCTTTATACAAAACAGATTAACCAAGTGAATATAACTAACTTAGATTTCGCATTCGTTATTTGTTGATCATTAAAGAAGTTCTTGTTGTCTTAACCAACCCCAATCCAACAGAAATTCTTACCCGAATCACGTAGTTGATCATAAATGGTGCTCCTAAACGTGTTGTGTGAATTGATTCAAGAAAAACAAAGGAGTTCTTGTGTGTGTGTGGTCGATCGCAAAGGGAGAGGATGGGGGGGATCGACGGTAGCGCAATGGTGGGTGGGGGCTAGGTTTTGCGTTTTATTATTATTAAATCTTTTATAATTTGAGAATGGATGCCTTTAGGATTTCAATAATCTAAGTCTAGAGGCATTTATTGGGGGGGGGGGTATACGGCCACATAAATCATCATAAACAAAGTCTAGAGGCATTTAGGTTTTCAACTTACCATCATTTGAGAATGGAGTTTGCTTTTCTAATAAGCGTGCATCATAAACTTGTTCCATGTGACTTATATTAGGAACCCCCTGAACCATATTTTTTCCAAATCATATTTCTAATCGCATCAAAGTTCAGAAGCCCCAGCCTTGCATGCCAAAGCAATGCTTGATCTTTAATGTTTGATAGTAGGTATATTGACATTCCAATCTTTAATTTGATTTTATACAACCTATTTTTCCTAACTAGAAAATTGTGATTTTGATCATACAGTAGTAATTTATCTCCATCCATGATCACTTTGCAAGCGATTGTAGTTAATTGCCCCAATACCAATATGTTACTTTTCAAATTTAAAATGTAATAGACTTGAGAGATTATTCTCTATTCTTGATTCTTCCATTCGAGTACTATTGAACCTTTACCTTTGTTTTTCACATATGTCCCATCACAAAATCATACATGCCAAGTTACATTTTCATCAATTTCTCTAAAGTGGTTTTACACTTTGGTAATGATTACTTGCACCATTGTTTGAATACCATAGACTTTAATCATTTGTAGCACGCTTGTTTGGTTGTAATTATTCTTCATTTAAGAAAGCCTTCTTTCGAGCAACCTTGTTTTATTTAATCACCATTAGTAGCATTGGTTCATCATCTCATGCCACAAGATTGGACTGTTCTTGTACGCCTTTCCCCGATGGCAATATTTCATGAAGGGTCCAAATTTCTAACACTAGTAGCACTGAGCCTTACTTATATCTCTTGTAAACTTTCTCCAATCTAAATAAATTTATATGTCACAATGTTTAAAAGTTATTATTATACTAGTGTCGATTGACTTAGAGTTGTTCCAAATTCGCTTTCCCTTGTGACTATATTATTAATCTTTGTAGAAAATGTTTCCACCGTATCATCTTTCTTCATTTGCAACAACTCAAATTCTGTTATGAGTGTTTGCAAATTAGCCTTTTAAACTCTATATACTGTAACAAGTTTCAACTTTAACATGCTCTAAACTAGTGAGGTTACCCTCGTGTTACGTCGGGGTAACCTCATTTTTTATTAATTATTTCTAGCCAGTCATACTAATCTAGAACTTAAAACTTTTTTTGTTAAGTCCAAATTTACCATGATTCTAACTTAACAATGTAGAATACAATTTCAGAACTTAGAATTACTTAATGAGTTGTGCATATATGCTAACATAACATATAAATAAAAATAAACACATTACATAAACCAAAAAACAGTCACGGTCAAAACATGAAGAACTTTAAAAGGTTTATAACAAATAGCCAAATCAAAGCACACTTAAATCACACAATCATCAAAACGGATAACGAACATAAACTAAAAGTACACCAAAAGTATAAACATAACTACATCTAATATAAATAGTCGCCTGGGAAGAAAAATCAGCTTAAATGAAAAGCAAATACATAGAAAAGACATGCAAATGATAATACAAAACCCTACCACCTAAACAACATAATGCGTCAATTTTCAACTTAACCACCAAAAAGAAATTAGACGAAAAGCTACATAATCTGCAAACCCTGAGTAAGCTTATGATTTCCAAAATAATTCATTTACAAAAGGTTTGTTTTCAAAAGTCATGTTTTTGGAAGACCACTTGATGCCAAAAGACATTTACGGTGTATAATATTTGGTGATGTATCCTTAGGTGTGATGGTGGCCTCTGTTGGTCAAAGGAACATCTGTGTAGGTTCTGATAGAAAAAATTGGTTAGCGAAATGCTATATGTGAAGTATAGATGCTTTGCTAGGTTTTAGATACTATCAGGACTAACTTGTATTTTTCTCTCTAATTTTTTTTTTTTTGGAGGGGGGTGGACCTGCATGTGTTGCGGGTGTCTGGACACCTGATTTTGACGGTTGCGGTGAAGGACTTTGCTTTAGCACATCTGTTGTAATTTTGAGAGATATAGTTACTTTTTGTATAATAATTATTACATTCTCATTTTTTTGGAGTATCACTTGTCATTTGATAAATTTCTCTATTGGTTTCCTTATGATGACAAATGATTCACATGAGGGGGCTTCCTTTTAGTGAGTGTTACCCGAACAAGAATGAAAGTTCTACAGCTAGCAACACTAATGAAAGTAACATTCACAGTAGGATTAAAAAAAATTACCTTACCTTTACAGCATGCAGCACTGTTGCTCTACCAGCAAAGTGTACCAAGAAAAAGAAATTTAAAATATTTGGTTAACAACATAAGGCATATAAAACCCGATCAACAAAGCAATCATAAGAATGTTGTTCGTAAAACAAATAATCAATTGTAGCAAACAACGTTAAACACCTAATATCTATTTTTTGTATCAAAAACCCCAAACAAAACAATTTTTTTATAACCCATCAACATCTCTGATGCAGACATCTATAGTTGCCCCTAAGGATTATCACATTGCAATGGGAACATTATACCACTCTAAAATAACTCTTCATAAAATATAACTTACAATGTTTATAAGAAAGTCATAGTTCAGAGATTTATTAATATTTTCATTTTCTTAACCCGTTTGATCCGTTTGGTGAAATCATTCCTTCATGACATCAGACATCACTTTAACATAGTTAGAGTAATTTCACATTTAACAGGCCAATTACTGCACCTCACATTCATGAATTATTATTTTTTTTTAATTGATTTTTTCTATGGAATTGAAAGCAATATTACTTTATTTATTTCTCTTGCAAAATATGTAAGCTCAAATTCTTGTGTGTGCTCAGGTCGATCTTAAAAAATCAACGACCTGGTATTTGATAGTTGAAATGTTGCTTAGCTATTCAAAATCATCCGGTTCGAAATACATATACTACAAGGGTTCAAATGGATTCGAATAGCCAAGTTGAAGACAAAGAAAGAGTAACTAAATTACATACCACATCAGTCATCAGATGTCTTCAAGGCGAAATGACACACACATTGCTTCAAACTTCATCCTTACGTTAACATATAACCTTTGAATCAGTTCATAAACTCTACCAAACATGTGATATGAAAACATTCCAAATAAAAGGCAACAAAAACATGTAAAACCTAAACTCTAACAAACAATGCAGTCATATTTTTACAAAATTAGCTTAATGCAACAAAAAAGTGTGAATAATCTGCAAACCTTAAAGACAAACCCTAAAACAAATGATTATTTTGTTACCAATCATAAAACAAGTTACTTAATAAATCATAGATGCGACAAAAAGGTATATAAATGGAAAAAATCTGACCTCGTCTGAATTACACAATCTCTATATCTAGAATGCTACAAATCTTTCTGATCAACTAACTCATCAGAAAAAGAATTGATTGTTTACTCTAGGAGATACCTTCAGTAAATCAATCGGATGCGTAAAAACATATTTAACATTATGGGAACCTCGGATTAAAAATAAAACTTAGCTAAATCATCAACTGAAATAAACATCATAAGCATAAGAGCTAATACTTCTCTCCTATGAAAATGAAACAAAGATGAAATGAGGCAATTATAGATCAATTCAATAGAAATAAATCACAGCAACACCCATGTTATATTGCTATACTTCCTTTCCAAGAAAATAAAGCAAACACAACTCGTAAAGTAAACTGATTTCCACTCACAAGAAAAATCATCGGACCTCTAGCGCCATTTGATTTTACCCAAAACCGTTGCCAATCCAGACGATTGCCTGATTCCCCACCACTCCTTGTAACATATTATGCATTTAACATAGTAAATTACTATTCACGCATTTCAAAATGTTATATTATAATTTCTTTTGCCATTTTAGAATTTGCCACTTGAAAGACCATATTTTAGTATTGTTTTGAACAAGTATCCAATCGTTGCCTTGTCCTTTTTTACATTTGTCTTTTACGCTTAATCATCCAACCATCATCCCCCCTTCTGCCATGCCTCCACTCCACACCTCCACTATTCCCTTCCGTCACACTTGCACCACACATCCAACCACCCAACATACACACCAACATTGTCAACATAAGTAGTCCACAATCACCATCCCCGTGTACATTGACCATCATTGTCGACCTATAATCATCCCATCACCCATCCACCATCCACCCACACCGGTACCTCTGTTTAACCCTTCCACCACAACCACCATCATCATCATCATCATCATCATCATCATCATCACCATCATCATCATCATCATCATCATCATCATCATCATCATCATCATCATCATCATCATCATCATCATCATCATCATCATCATCATCATCATCATCATCATCATCATCATCATCATCATCATCATCATCATCATCATCATCATCATCATCATCATCATCATCATCATCATCATCATCATCATCATCATCATCATCATCATCATCATCATCATCATCATCATCATCATCATCATCATCATCATCATCATCATCATCATCATCATCATCATCATCATCATCATCATCATCATCATCATCATCATCATCATCATCATCATCACATCATCATCATCATCATCATCATCATCCAATCATCATCATCATCATCATCATCATCATCAT
>JACCIY010001353.1:12500-20000 GCA_025506505.1 Flaveria sonorensis | reverse complement strand
TCATCATCATCATCATCACATCATCATCATCATCATCATCATCATCATCATCATCATCATCATCATCATCATCATCATCATCATCATCATCACATCATCATCATCATCATCATCATCATCATCATCATCATCATCATCATCATCATCATCATCATCATCATCATCATCATCATCATCATCATCATCATCATCATCATCATCATCATCATCATCATCATCATCACATCATCATCATCATCATCATCATCATCATCATCATCATCATCATCATCATCATCATCATCATCATCATCATCATCATCATCATCATCATCATCATCATCATCATCATCATCATCATCATCATCATCATCATCATCATCATCATCATCATCATCATCATCATCCATCATCATCATCATCATCATCATCATCATCATCATCATCATCATCATCATCATCACATCATCATCATCATCATCATCATCTCATCATCACATCATCATCATCATCATCATCATCATCAATCATCATCATCATCATCATCATCATCATCATCATCATCATCATCATCATCATCATCATCATCATCATCATCATCATCATCATCCCATCATCATCATCATCATCATCATCATCATCATCATCATCATCATCATCATCATCATCATCATCATCATCATCATCATCATCATCATCATCATCATCATCATCATCATCATCATCATCATCATCATCATCATCATCATCATCATCATCATCATCATCATCATCATCTCATCATCACATCATCATCATCATCATCATCATCATCTCATCATCATCATATCATCATCATCATCATCATCATCATCATCATCATCATCATCATCATCATCATCATCATCATCATCATCATCATCATCATCACATCATCATCATCATCATCATCATCATCATCATCATCATCATCATCATCATCATCATCATCATCATCATCATCATCATCATCATCATCATCATCATCTCATCATCATCATCATCATCATCATCATCATCATCATCATCATCATCATCAATCATCATCATCATCATCATCATCATCATCATCATCATCATCATCATCATCACATCATCATCACACATCATCATCATCATCACATCATCATCATCACTCATCATCATCATCATCATCATCATCATCATCATCTCATCATCATCATCATCATCATCATCATCATCATCATCATCATCATCATCATCATCATCATCATCATCATCATCATCATCATCATCCATCATCATCATCATCATCATCATCATCATCATCATCATCATCATCATCATCATCATCATCATCATCATCATCATCATCATCATCATCATCATCATCACATCATCATCATCATCATCATCATCATCATCATCATCATCATCATCATCATCATCATCATCATCATCATCATCATCATCATCATCATCATCATCATCATCATCATCATCACATCATCATCATCATCATCATCATCATCATCATCATCATCATCATCATCATCATCATCATCAATCATCATCATCATCATCATCATCATCATCATCATCATCATCATCATCATCATCATCATCATCATCATCATCATCATCATCATCATCATCATCATCATCATCATCATCATCATCATCATCATCATCATCATCATCATCATCATCATCATCATCATCATCATCATCATCATCTCATCATCATCATCATCATCATCATCATCATCATCATCATCATCATCATCATCATCATCATCATCATCATCATCATCCATCATCATCATCATCATCATCATCCATCATCATCATCATCATCATCATCATCATCATCATCATCATCATCATCATCATCATCATCATCATCATCATCATCATCATCATCATCATCATCATCATCATCATCATCATCTCATCATCATCATCATCATCATCATCATCATCATCATCATCATCATCATCATCATCATCATCATCATCATCATCATCATCATCATCATCATCATCATCATCATCATCATCATCATCATCATCATCATCATCATCATCATCATCATCATCATCACATCATCATCATCATCATCACATCATCATCATCATCATCATCATCATCATCATCATCATCATCATCATATCATCATCATCATCCATCATCATCATCATCATCATCATCATCATCATCATCATCATCATCATCATCATCATCATCATCATCATCATCATCATCATCATCATCATCATCATCATCATCATCATCTCATCATCATCATCATCATCATCATCATCATCATCATCATCATCATCATCATCATCATCATCATCATCATCATCATCATCATCATCATCATCATCATCATCATCATCATCATCATCATCATCATCATCATCATCATCATCATCATCATCATCATCATCATCATCATCATCATCATCATCATCATCATCATCATCATCATCATCATCATCATCATCATCATCATCATCATCATCATCATCATCTCATCATCATCATCATCATCATCATCATCATCATCATCATCATCATCATCATCATCATCATCATCATCATCATCATCATCATCATCATCATCATCATCATCATCATCATCATCAATCATCATCATCATCATCATCATCCATCATCATCATCATCATCATCATCATCATCATCATCATCATCATCATCATCATCATCATCATCATCATCATCATCATCATCATCATCATCATCATCATCATCATCATCATCATCATCATCATCATCATCATCATCATCATCATCATCATCATCATCATCATCATCATCATCATCATCATCATCATCATCATCATCATCATCATCATCATCATCATCATCATCATCATCATCATCATCATCAATCATCATCATCATCATCATCATCATCATCATCATCATCATCATCATCATCATCATCATCATCATCATCATCATCATCATCATCATCATCATCATCATCATCATCATCATCATCATCACATCATCATCATCATCATCATCATCATCACATCATCATCATCATCATCATCATCATCATCATCATCATCATCATCATCATCATCATCATCATCATCATCATCATCATCATCATCATCATCATCATCATCATCATCATCATCATCATCATCATCATCATCATCCATCATCATCATCATCATCATCATCATCATCATCATCATCATCATCATCATCATCATCATCATCATCATCATCATCATCATCATCATCATCATCATCATCATCCATCATCATCATCATCATCATCATCATCATCCATCATCATCATCATCATCATCATCACATCATCATCATCATCATCATCATCATCATCATCATCATCATCATCATCATCATCATCATCATCATCAATCATCATCATCATCATCATCATCATCCATCATCAATCATCATCATCATCATCATCATCATCATCATCATCATCATCATCATCATCATCATCATCATCATCATCATCATCATCATCATCATCTCATCATCATCATCATCATCATCTCATCATCATCATCATCATCATCATCCATCATCATCATCATCATCATCATCATCATCATCATCATCATCATCATCATCATCATCATCATCATCATCATCATCATCATCATCATCATCATCATCATCATCATCATCATCATCATCATCATCATCATCATCATCTCATCATCATCATCATCATCATCATCATCATCATCATCATCACATCATCATCATCATCATCATCATCATCATCATCATCATCATCATCATCATCATCATCATCATCCCATCATCATCATCATCATCATCATCATCATCATCATCATCATCATCATCATCATCATCATCATCATCATCATCATCATCATCATCATCATCATCATCATCATCATCATATCATCATCATCATCATCATCATCATCATCATCATCATCATCATCATCATCATCATCATCATCATCATCATCATCATCATCATCATCATCATCATCATCATCATCATCATCATCATCATCATCATCATCATCATCATCATCATCATCATCATCATCATCATCATCATCACATCATCATCATCATCATCATCATCATCATCATCATCACATCATCATCATCATCATCATCATCATCATCATCATCATCATCATCATCATCATCATCATCATCATCATCATCATCATCATCATCATCATCATCACATCATCATCATCATCATCATCATCATCATCATCATCATCATCATCATCATCATCATCATCATCATCATCATCATCATCATCATCATCATCTCATCATCATCATCATCATCATCATCATCATCATCATCATCATCATCATCATCATCATCATCATCATCATCATCATCATCATCATCATCATCATCATCATCATCATCATCATCATCATCATCATCATCATCATCATCATCATCATCATCATCATCATCATCATCATCATCATCATCATCATCATCATCATCATCATCATCATCATCATCATCATCATCATCATCATCATCATCATCATCACATCATCATCATCATCATCATCATCATCATCATCATCATCATCATCATCATCATCATCATCATCATCATCATCATCATCATCATCATCATCATCATCATCATCATCATCATCATCATCATCATCATCATCATCATCATCATCATCATCATCATCATCATCATCATCATCATCATCATCATCATCATCATCATCATCATCATCATCATCATCATCATCATCATCATCATCATCATCATCATCATCATCATCATCATCATCATCATCATCATCATCATCATCATCATCATCATCATCATCATCATCATCATCATCATCATCATCATCATCATCATCATCATCATCATCATCATCATCATCATCATCATCATCATCATCATCATCATCATCATCATCATCATCATCATCATCATCATCACATCATCATCATCATCATCATCATCATCATCATCATCATCATCATCATCATCATCATCATCATCATCATCATCATCATCATCTGTCATCATCATCATCATCATCATCATCATCATCATCATCATCATCATCATCATCATCATCTGTCATCATCATCATCATCATCATCATCATCATCATCATCATCATCATCATCATCATCATCATCATCATCATCATCATCATCATCATCATCATCATCATCATCATCATCTCATCATCATCATCATCATCATCATCATCATCATCATCATCATCATCATCATCATCATCATCATCTCATCATCATCATCATCATCATCATCATCATCATCATCATCATCATCATCATCATCATCATCATCATCATCATCATCATCATCATCATCATCATCATCATCATCATCATCATCATCATCATCATCATCATCATCATCATCATCATCATCATCATCATCATCATCATCATCATCATCATCATCATCATCATCATCATCATCATCATCATCATCATCATCATCATCATCATCATCTCATCATCATCATCATCATCATCATCACATCATCATCATCATCATCATCATCATCATCATCATCATCATCATCATCATCATCATCATCATCATCATCATCATCATCATCATCATCATCATCATCATCATCATCATCATCATCATCATCATCATCATCATCATCATCATCATCATCATCATCATCATCATCATCATCATCATCATCATCATCATCACATCATCATCATCATCATCATCATCATCATCATCATCATCATCATCATCCCATCATCATCATCATCATCATCATCATCATCATCATCATCATCATCATCATCATCATCACATCATCATCATCATCATCATCATCATCATCATCATCATCATCATCATCATCATCATCATCATCATCATCATCATCATCATCATCATCATCATCATCATCATCATCATCATCATCATCATCATCATCATCATCATCATCATCATCATCATCATCATCATCATCATCATCATCATCATCATCATCATCATCATCATCATCATCATCATCATCATCATCATCATCATCATCATCATCATCATCATCATCATCATCATCATCATCACATCATCATCATCATCATCATCATCATCATCATCATCATCATCATCATCATCATCATCATCAATCATCATCATCATCATCATCATCATCATCATCATCATCATCATCATCATCATCATCATCATCATCATCATCATCATCATCATCATCATCACATCATCATCATCATCATCATCATCATCATCATCATCATCATCATCATCATCATCATCATCATCATCATCATCATCATCATCATCATCATCATCATCATCTCATCATCATCATCATCATCATCATCATCATCATCATCATCATCATCATCATCATCATCATCATCATCATCATCAAATCATCATCATCATCATCATCATCATCATCATCATCATCATCATCATCATCATCATCATCACATCATCATCATCATCATCATCATCATCATCATCATCATCATCATCATCATCACATCATCATCATCATCATCATCTCATCATCATCATCATCATCATCATCATCATCATCATCATCATCATCATCACATCATCATCATCAATCATCATCATCATCATCATCATCATCATCATCATCATCATCTCATCATCATCATCATCATCATCATCATCATCATCATCATCATCATCATCATCATCATCATCATCATCATCATCATCATCATCATCATCATCATCATCATCATCATCATCATCATCATCATCATCATCATCATCCATCATCATCATCATCATCATCATCATCATCATCATCATCATCATCATCATCATCATCATCATCATCATCATCATCATCATCTCATCATCATCATCATCATCATCATCATCATCATCTCATCATCATCATCATCATCATCATCATCATCATCATCATCATCATCATCATCATCATCATCATCATCATCATCATCATCATCATCATCATCATCATCATCATCATCATCATCATCATCATCATCATCATCATCATCATCATCATCATCATCATCATCATCATCATCATCATCATCATCATCATCATCATCATCACATCATCATCATCATCATCATCATCATCATCATCATCATCATCATCATCATCATCATCATCATCATCATCATCATCATCATCATCATCATCATCATCATCATCATCATCATCATCATCATCATCATCATCATCATCATCATCATCATCATCATCATCATCATCATCATCATCATCATCATCATCATCATCATCATCATCATCATCATCATCATCATCATCTCATCATCATCATCATCATCATCATCATCATCATCATCATCATCATCATCATCATCATCATCATCATCATCATCATCATCATCATCATCATCATCATCATCATCATCATCATCATCATCATCATCATCATCATCATCATCATCATCATCATCATCATCATCATCATCATC